>JADRCD010144912.1:0-20209 GCA_019843815.1 Montemys delectorum
TTTATTTATTTATTTATTTATTTATTTATTTATTTATTTATTTATTTGTTCAAACTGATTGTCCCAGAAGAGAACACAGGCAAAACTGACAGGCGCTTTAGGCATGGGTCTGTGTGGCTACTTCACGTGTAGCCAAGCAGCCTTTCCCACATTAGCAGGCCTTCAGACTGGCACTGTAAGCCCCGCACTGGACCACGTGTGCCAGTGACTTGAGGAAGAAGTGAGCCATAGCAGGTGCTGCTCGACCTGCTGCTGCATCCCCATCTGTGGTCTGAAAGCCACAGCCATGTGATCTAGGTCAGCATCCACTCCGGCAATGGTGTGCCCATCAAAGCAAAACCAGGCATCTCTGTCAATCTAAGTCTCAAAGAACTTACCTAAATAAATTTCCAAGGAGTGAAGGAGTGTGAGCTAAGAGGGGCCTGTGTACAAAGAAAGCATGCTTGTGTGAGTGCGTGTCTCTGTGTGTGCAAAGGATAGCGGTAAACTACCGAGTGGGGGTGACAGACAGGGACACACTGCTGGAGGACAGAAGGCTACGAAGAACATTTTTGTAAAGTAACATCTGTAGGAATGAATAGTGTGACAACTTAAATGGACAATCTGGTGAATGAACTAAGTTGCTCGTAGACAAAGCTGAAGAGGAAACTGAAGTTTGAAATAGAAGGAAATGGGAAGTGCAAGCAGTTTAGAGAAGTGGGGGCCAGCACTGCGAAAATGGCCCAGCTCACTGGGGCACACAGTAGCCAGACCTGAAAGGCCTTAGTCCTACTCTGGTTCTTGGAGGAGGGGGCAGGACCCAGCCGCAGATGTTGAGTGAGGGATGGGAGGGGCAGACCCAGCTGCAGGTGTTGAGTGAGAGACGAGAGGGGCAGACCCAGTGAGACCCTGAGATGATGCTGAGTAGTAGGGTGGAGCAAGTGGGCACACTGGTCCAGACTGAGAGCCTGTAGCTAGCTCCTGCTCTTCCCATAGCATGACCGCTGCCCCACAAACTGTCAGACAGTTTTCTGGCATCCAACTAAAGGGACAGATCCATGGCTCCCCAGTGCCCTCCAGCATCAGCATCACCCTGTAGATTAGGTAGAGATTTGGCAGCAGCGTTGTGCAGGGACCAAAGGCTCACATAACTGGAAAGTGTATGTACACATACAGCCTGGCAGAGCTGGTGCGAGCTGCAGGAACTGGGCATGCTCCCCAGGGAGAGGTGCTCACACAGCACGTTCCCCGTGAGTCCTGATGTGTGCCTGGACTCAATACAGAGCCAACGTGAGAAGATGGAGAGAGAGAGAGAGAGAACTGAGTTTCTTTGCCCCTCCTCCACTTGTATGGATGCTTTCCTAGAGTATACATCGTATGACTTTCCCATGTATGGAAGGGACCTGATGAACCCATCAGTCCATGTTCCCACTACTGAGCCAGTGTTGCTGAGCCAGTGCCTTCCTTTCTATCCGCTTTCTCGACCGTCAACCCTTGGATAGGCACAGTGAGGAGAGCAAGCCCCGCTGGCCCCAGCCCTCCCCAATGAAAGTGATATTGTCAAAGGTTATGTCCCCCCTGGAAGAGACACTCCTAATCCTGAAAACGAAAGGTCTTAGTTACTGTTTTATATCTGTGAAGAGACACCATGATCAAGGCAACTCTTCTAACAGAAAGCATTTATAGTTTCAGAGGGTTTGTCCATTATTATCATGGTGGGAAGCAGAGAGACATGGCTACAGTACTACCTGAGAGCTTTACATTCTGATCCACAGGCGGGGGGGCGGGGTGGGGAGCGAAAGAGGGAGAGAGAGAGAGAGACAGAGACAGAGAGACAGAGAGAGACAGAGAGACAGAGAGAGGGAGAGGGAGAGAGAGGGGAGAGAGACAGAGAGACAGAGACAGAGAGAGAGACAGAGACACAGAGAGAGAGAGAAGAGAGGAGAGAGAGAGGAGAGAGAAAGAGTGTGAGAGAGAGACGGGAGAGAGACAGAGACACACAGAGAGAGAGACAGAGACAGAGAGAGAGAGTTAGAGAGAGAGGCACCTTTGAAACCTCAAAACCCAGTGACACACTTCCTCTAAGGAGACTACACCTTCTAATCCTTCTCAAACAGCCTCACTCCCTGGTGAGTAAGCATTCAATTTTTTGAGCCTGTGGGAGCCATTCTTACTCAAACCGCCACACAACCCTTCCTCCCTCCTGACCTAGGAGAGCCTATTCTGTGAGAGTACCCTCTACCCACCTTCTCATTCACTTGAGTGCTCAGGACCCAAGTCTGGATGGCTGAAAAGCTGCCCAGAGTTGTATCTGAAGGGCAGCTCAGGGCTGTCCCTTTCTAAATTCCCAGAATGCTCCTCACAAGAAAGAGACAACTGAAAGGAAGAAGGGGCTTGTGGAGGGAGTCACTGTCAGAACAGTAAAGGAGTATGTTGCTGTCATGTGGAACGGCCATTTCAAAAGGATGAGCTCCCTCATAGCCACAAGACAATCCCGTCGGGAGGGGTACCTTCGCTTCCTGGAGCTGGTCTGCAGCTGGAAGCACTGGCTGGGAACAGCACCCACTCGGGGCAGTTAGAGCGGTAGCTGTAGTGAGGTGTGGGGATCCAAGGAGTTACAAAAGGCTGCTGAGAAGCAGGGATCCCTGGCAGACCCCGTGAGTCTCGGCAGCGGTAATGGCAAATGCTCAGGGAGATTCTGGTAGTCAGTGGTTCTAGTGCAAGCGGCTGGCATGTCGAGAGAGCCAGAGGCAGGTTTGCAGCTGGTGTAGAAGGCCTTTGGCTGTGTGCCTTCTCCCTTCAGGGCCTTCTCGATTCTGGAGAAGGGTTGTACACATAAAGACGTCTAACACAATCCTGTGTTAAGGAAGTGTGTTAAGATTTCTTAATCTTGGAATGGTTTGGGTCTGTGGTATCATGAAGGGAGTTACTCTCATTTAAAGCCAATTATTTGTGGGAGCCATGAAAGGGCTGGTACCTTTTCACAATTTTACCATTTGGCCATCTCTCCAAGGGTCTGCCCCACTTGGAAGATCCTGGGTCTTTTAGACAAAGCCTAAGAATTCCCTGCATTTATAATGACCCCTAAGGAACCTCTCCAGGTCCAGGGTGGGCGGGCCTTTAACACCTCAGAAAGCCACTGTACATTCCCATGTGGCTGTGGCCACCAAGTCCCCTACTCCCAATCCCTTATTTTAGCCCTCATTCAGCTACAACACCCTCAGCTAGTTTGTCCCCAAGCCGGGTAGGTGCTCTTTCCTAGCCAGGAGCATACCTGTGTCAAAATGTAGGGTTCCTTCTACACCATGGACAGCTGCTGGCTGGAAACATCAGTTCGTTTCTACGTCACCAACTCTCTGAGCAGCCCCTACACTCCTCTTTCCTGTCATCCAGGCCAAGTTGGGCCTTATCAGCATGTGTCACTGATGGGTACCTCCTGGTCCCTGGAAGCTTCAGGGAGAAACTGTGGAGAGGTGGGCCCAACCCTGACCCTCTTTCTCTGTACTGGGCACCTCTGTTCTTTTGGAGAACTGTGGAGAGCCCTAAGCACTCCGGTTCCCTCCTATGCCCTTGTCTGCTCCCTGTGCCATGGGTTTGAAACATTTTCAGTCCTGCAGCTGGCCTGGTATCTGATTTTGTAGGTTTTCCTAAGAATCTTGTTGTGGCAGCATCAAGTTCCCATGGACTTGTGGCTTATGCAGGCACAAGGGGGTTCTATGAGAAAAGAGACAAGGGAATGAGAGGCTTGGTTTCTTCCAGTACCTGTCTGATGCCCAAGACTCCAGGTAACACAGGCGGCACGTGCATCCTGCTCCTTGAAGACAGGTCCAGGCAGGGACCCAGCTCACATTTCCTATCCCCTGGCCTCATACTGCGAGTCGTGAGCCACCTCATCTGTTCTTCTCACCAGGTCTGTGTTTAGCTTGAAAATGTGCAGATCTGTGTGCCAGAGTTTCAAGATAAACAATCCCAGCCCATGTCTTAACTACACGGAGGTACCCTGCAGCCATTGCGCTTCAGGCTTCCAGCCAAAACCCCGGGGTGTTAGGCTCTGACATACGAGGCACCAGGCAGGAAGTTAGCCTGGTAAAGAAGCACCATGACCTGACCTCAGGGTCAGTCTGTTCCCAGTCTCCTCTGCAGATGTGTGAATGGTCTGAGAACCCCCAGTGGTTTTTCCATTTCTTACTGGATGCCATCGTGGTTGGTGTTCTGTTTCTGGCACTCCCTCTTTTCTCTCTGGACTGTTCTGGTAGCAGTTCCCCAGGGGGTCAGGCTCAGCACCAGTGGTTAAATCTGGACTTCCCCTGTCATGCTGGCACCTTTGATGCAAGTTCCCAGGAGCTTTAAGAATCCCAGTCCAGGGGACTTAAAAGGCATACTGGGGGAAAGCAGAGAGGTTTCACTCAGGCCTGAGCCCCTCTGTTACTTGAGGTCTTTCTGGAACTGACTGCTGCCCTCACAGGACCCTCCTATGCCCTGCAGCTGGGGACATGTGATATACTGTTGGCTTTCATGAAGGTTTAATCTAGCTATTAATTAGTGATTAGCCCAGTGCCTAGTTCTATAGCTGAACGTTCAGCCATTGAGAAATAGGCTGGAATCTTCATAAATTGCCGTCTCCAGCCCTTGAGGCTACCAGCTGTCTTAGAGCCTGAGAGTCACATGGCTTCTGCCCTAGGACCTCTTGGAGACTGGCCTTGTCCCAGTCTCCTCAGACTGGGACACAAAGACCAGGCATGATGAAATCCAGCCGGATCCCTTTATTCTTCCCCACAGTCCTGTCCCTCCTCCCCAGTCCCCCTCCTAGGCTCCCCATCTGAAGTTGGGAAATAGGTCCGGGAACTTGCTCCAGGCAGGACACTGGGGACCCAGCTCTATCATTTCACATGACCAACGTCGCTTGTCACGAGGTGCGCGCGGCAAGCAGCAGACAGCTGGGATGGGGTGGGGCAGCATAGATGTCAGGGAAATGACTCAAGGAGGACTTGGTGGTTTCTCTGCAGGTCCTGGGCGAGGCTTATGTGCGTTGGGTGCCCAGGCCTATGGGCAGTGGGAGGGGAGGGGAGGCTGGAGGGACTGTGAGAGAAAAGGTTCAGAGGGCTCACAAAGGAGGTGCAGAGGAGAAAGCGGGAGGGGGGATGTAAGGAGAAATTAGGGAGAGGAGGAGTTTTCAGAGGGTTCCTGCCAGAAGCTGCACTGGGAGATAATGGTCCCTTGTCAGCTTTTCTTTTTCTTGATGAAAGTTCCTTGATTCAGTGAAACTCCTTTGAGCCTCTGGCTTCATCCCTTTTGATGAGGTAAACAGACAGTGTGTCTATCATTCTGGTGGCCTTGGGGCAGAAGTTGCTGGCTGGATTAATTTCTTCTTGTCAAACAGCAAAGAAGAGAGAGGGGCCCAGCCCTGCCCTGTGGGTCTTTTCTTTATTGGGAAAGAGGTTTCTGGAGCCCTTGGGCTGGTATGGGGGCTTCCTGGCTTGCAGTCCATGCCTCTCCTGCCACTGGCTGTGGCCTGGACAAAGGCAGCCTGTGTGGACACAACTGTGGCTAAGCAGTGCCTGGGAAGGGAAGCACTCTCACTATGGGCCCCTTTGAGGGCCACAGAAAGGAGGCTTTGTCCACACGGAGGCTGTGGGAGGGGGTGGTAGAAGACTGTCCTTCCCCGGGTTTAGCCTGCTTCCTTTTTCTTTTGAAAATATGTTTTAAACTCTGATGCCCAGGAAGGGACACAAGCCGACTTCCATCGACGGGAGAATCCAGTGCACAGGGTGGTTAGGTCCTGGGGCTGCAAGCCTAGTTCTTTCTGCTTCTAGCCTGATCCTTGACACCTGACCCAGGAGGAAAGTTGGCATGCAACCATGCAACTTACCACAGCCTGGGTGTCTCTGCCTCATGCGGAGGGCCTCGCTAGGAGCATTCCCGCGGGTCTCTATCGTAGGCACTATGTGATCACGGTTGGGGCAGTCATGGGTCAGGACTAAGAGGTCTTGAGTCCTGCTGCTGACGCTGTTCAGAGCTGGGGGTGGAGGGGTCTCCAGTCAGCCACTAGTAAGAAAGCCGTCCACAGATGTGGGGTGTGTTTCCTTTCAAAAGGGTTTCTCATGTGCCATAAGTCATTGGAACACAGATTAAAATGTTCCTAGAGGATCAATAGCCTGAGAGAGAGAGAGAGAGAAGAAGTTGCAAACGGGAAATAGGCCGAAGCCATTAGGAAAAGGAAAGTTTTAAGAGCTCATAAATAAATACATGGAAGTATCTCAAACGCATCTGTAACTTAGACATTTTTAAATTAAATAGTCTCTTCATTTTTTCCCACTGGTATCAATTGAGCAGATTTACTTTCGGTACTTGGAGATGGACATGAGCAGGGTCAGAGCCACACTCCTGTGCAAGCAAACTCTTAACTGGGTTGGTCTGAGCTGGCTTCGCGAGGCTTGAGCCAGCTCATGCTCTCTGTCGCCAGAGCTTTAGAGCATTCTGCGCCAACAATCCCACCACAAAGCGGTTCTGTGGGGAGAGACAGGGGCCAGGCAGATCCACTGAGTGTTCACAGTGACACTGCTTCTAGCTGTGAAAGTTGGGGAAAATAGGGAATTGGGTGGTTCTGTTGACGGCCAGAGGACACTTGGTGCTATGTTTGCTTCTCCTGAAAGTGGCCATAGGCCTGGTGCTGAGGAAAAGTGGGCTGTGTCAGAGTGTGGTCGGAGTTCCCACTTTCCCTTTAAAACACATCTGTAACCATTTCCATTTTTTGTCTGTGTATATTTAAGGCAACATGTTCTAGGAGGGCTTACCCCAGAACGTTAATTCTAGCTTCCAGTGTTCTGACATCTGGCTATATTTTTGTTCTAAAAGTAGCTTTGTTGAAATATGTAATTGACAGCATTTCATATCATTCAGCATTTTAAAATCACAATTCTGGCTTCAGAGGCATGTCCAGCTATAACCACGGTCACTTTTAGAATATTGCACTTTTCCAAAAGATGGTCCTCTAACCATCACTGTATGCCTCACACTGTCTGGCGCCCCAGGCCTCCTGTCAGTGGACGTCTATGTGGGGATTCCTTATCCGGTGTTCACCTGCCTCTGCCCCCTGAGTGCTAGAATTAAAGGCATGCACTACCATAATAAACCAGGCCTTAGAAATAAATGATTTTAACAATGTAGCCTCAGTAGACTTTCATTCTTTTTAAATTTTATTTTTAATTTAATTTTCTCATTTTTAAAAAATGATAGTTTTTAATGTTGTTAAAATGGAAGGAAATATTTGTCCCTATGAATGTCTCCTGTTTTCAAAAGTCCCACAAATTCAGAGTATATAAAGGAGTGAAATACGGGAAATTCTACAAATTTGCACATAAATCATATCATGAATCAATTTGTCACCCCAAAAAATGCTTCCCTGGATATGTGCTGACTTTGAAGAGAGGGTCGCATCTGGCCCAGTTTGGCTCCAGTCGCTATCATTCAGCCTGGAGTCCCTGCACCCACACTTTGACCCGCCTCTCAGCCAGCGTGGGTGTGATTAGGCCACCTCTCCTGTGCCCAGTGACTGTGACACGGTACCTGCAGAGGCCTCTGTGTTTCTCTCAGTGACATCCCATGCTGGGGCCATCTCACACCACCTCCGGCAGAGACCAGAGAAGCTAGGGCCACTCTCCGTGGCAGGAGATTACTGGAGGATTTACAGCTGGTAAGTTTAGACCCCCGACAGTTCTGTTTCTGGCACAGAGGCAGGGTTCATCCCACCAATGCCCCAGGGGAGCCTCTGTTTCCTGCTCCACAGATGAGCCTGAGATTTTTCTCAGGTGCTGGCCTTAGGGGACAAGGCAGTGGGCTCTTCTGTGTGCCCATTGCTTCTACATTCTCTGTTGAGTCTGGAGGCTGCAGATCACATGCGGCTATTGAGCAACCAGGAACTGAATTCTAAATGTAACAATTGAAACCACTTTAGACTTGAGCAGCAGCAGTAGCCTTTCAGTTGTTTTTAGACTATCTACCTGGGGTGGACTGTAGAGTGGGTAGTGCCCCCGGGCAGCAGAGGTGTCATGGTGGGACAAACGGTGCATGGTGTATATGTGGGAATCCATGTGTGTGGTCTGTGTCTCTAGCCAGGGCTGTATCGTGGCCTTATCTAATCTCCCTCCCTCCTTCCCTTCCTTCCTTCCGACCTTCCAGCCTTTTGACAATGCCTTGCTGTATAGCCCAGGTCAGCCTGGTACCCATAATCCTTCAGATTCCCTAGTAGCAGGGATTACAGGCAAAAGTCACGATGCTTTATCTATTCCTGATCATAGCCAAAAGGCCCCACTTCTAAACACCATAGTTAGATTACATTCCTCTTAATACTTCATAATGGGAATGAGTCTCCAGTACATGGAGTTCCAGGAACACTCAATCCAGATGTTTTGGAAATCTCAAGTTGATTGTTGCACAAGAGAGTGGCTGGGAGTCCAGTTTGTGAGTAGATTGCCAGGCTGGGGTACAAAGGAGGTGGGCAGCTGGCTACACTCATATTTCCCATCTATATTTATATTTATTTTCCCATTCACTTTCCCTCATTTATATTTCCCATTTGCATGTGGATAGCAGCGCTGGTTTGTAGCAGTCCAAATGGCTAGATGTAGCTCAGGGCCTGCATCTCCTTAGTAATGTTCACAGCAAGTGCCATGGCTAGATATCATTGTGGGCACTTTGTTTCTAAGAGCTAACCCACCCCACCTGGAGTCTCATCCACTTCATTGCCCTGCTCCAGTGGCCAGGCATGAGCAGGAATTCTGCCATGCACACCCTGGGGAATGAGCCACCCACTGCAGCTTGCCCCGCTGACCCCCAAGTCCTGCTGTCACTTGGACTTGAGGAACTCATGTGTCTCCAGCATCTGCTTGAACCTTGAAGATGCTCGATAGCCACAGGTCGGGACCTCCGTCTCACGTCATCTCAGGGCATCAGTGCTCGGCAGGCCTCCGTGCTCAGCGAAAGCTACTCCTGCTGGGTTCTCATTGGGCTGAGACCACAGGGCACGGTCATAGCGAGTGGGGAGGCTTACTGGTTTTTGGTTTCTTTTCTTATTCTTTACTAAGAAGTCACGAGTCTGAACCCCTGAGTGAATTGTGAGTAGGGGAGGGGTAAAGGTGCTGACCCCCAAGCCTGAAGACCTAAGTCTGATTCCTGGAGGCCACACGATGCATGAGGGGACTGACTCCAGGTTATCCACTGATCTCCACATCCTCACCATGGCACATATACACACGTGCTTACACATGCACATACATGTATGCATGTACATGCACATATGCACATACGTGTACATACACATAGACATGCACATGCATATACATGCACATACAAAAAAATGTTAAAGCAAAACCCAGCCCAAACTGTCTTTAAAGAAAGCTGAGTGTATTGTATTCAGGATGTGGGATCTCTCTCTCTCTCTGAAACCCTTACCTCCTGTGAAAACAAACACCAGCTCTGCCAGGCCAGCTTCCCTCAGCCTCTTCCCTCAGCAATGCACAAACCTCAAAGCTCCGTGGGGCAGCTGCTCAGCAGAGAGCCACCTCCCTCAGGCTCTGCAGCTCGGATACCTCTTCATTCTCTGTGGGCACCATTCCCCTCAGATATGGAGCTACATTTGTTCTCTCTCTCTCTCTCTCTCTCTCTCTCTCTCTCTCTCTCTCTCTCTCTCTGTGTGTGTGTGTGTGTGTGTGTGTATGTGTGTGTGTGTGTCTCTATCTCTCCCTGCCCCCCTTCTCTCTGTCTGTCTCTCTGTCTCTCTGTTTACCTGTTGAGCCAGGTTCATAAGAATTTAGACTGCACACAGTAGGTCCCTTGGTTAGTAAAACCCTTCTCTCACCTCCCAGTGTCCCACCCTAATTCCCAAAGTCTTGATGTGACTCACAGGAAGTAAGTTCAACTTTAAAAGTTATATGGGATAGGAGAACACCAAGCTTGGTAGCACACGCCTCTAATCCTAAGACTCAGAAAACACCATTAGTCCAAGTCTAGCCTGGCTACATAGTGAGCTCCAGACCAGCCTGGGCTATATTGTGAGACCTTGTCCCATACAAACAAACAAATAAAATCCACCCAAACTAAAAACACATTGCATGAAATAAGAGAAGAAAAACATTTGTGGTGATTGACCTTACTAGAAAAAAATTACAAAAAGATGTGAGGCGCAGTGCTCCTTGTCTGCTGTACGAGGCCTCCTGGATGTCCTTAGGTCACTGCACACATACCCAGTGTGAGCAGCCCGGTGGTATGGGGCCTCCTGGACGTCCTTAGGTCACTGCACACATACCCAGTGTGAGCAGCCCGGTGTGAGCAGTGAGACCCCAGTTCTTTTCTGTTTCTCCCTTTTGCTTTCCTGACATGAAGTAAACTTTTGCTCTGTCACATGCCCCTGCAATGATGTGTCTCATATTGCTCCAGGACAGTCATGAACTGGAATCTGCAAAACTCTCAGCCAAAATATTCCCTTTCTCTCTGTAAATTGGCCATCTCAGAGATTTGCTTTTGTAACGGAAAGCTAAGTAACACGCCTTCTGAACCTCTCAATAGGTGGGTTACAGCGGGACCCTAGATGTGGCAAGGTTTGCTGTGACCGAGGATCGCACTGAAGGTCAGTCTCTGGAGCCTGGTTCTCAGAGGTCTGCCCTATAGGCTTCCCAGAAGGGACGGAAATGTCTGACGATCAGGAGGTTGGATGTTTACGCATCTTAACCCAAATAGTCAGCACAGATCAATCCCTGGGTGCTGATACGGGTATGTGCAGAGGAACTATTTCATGCCTAAAACAAAACAGACACACAAATGTTTTACGATTGACTATTAAACAGAGCCATTTAGTAGCTCTTGTGGCTGTTGAGGTTTTTCAGTGGGTGACAAAGTGGCTGTCTGGGCTCGTTCTTACTCTGTGCTCTGTTCTTTAAGTCTTTGGATGGATGACAGTTTTTCTGTTATTGGACCAAAGCCTATGGAACATGGGCTGTTTCCACAGTGACACATCTCGGAATGTTCCTAGCCAGAAATAAGGAGGTGTCTTGTTTTTTTTTTTTTTTTTTTTTTTTTAAATCCCATCATTTTCCAGCATCTGTGGCTCCTGTGGAGGTGGACAAGCTTCACTCCACACTACAAAGGCAGTGCATTGTGGCTCATACGTGCACTTTATGGGCTCATAGATGCATGTGGGTAGACACATAGCTGCACCCATAGTACAAGTACGTAGCCACATGCAAGAAGGCACATGTGCATATGTGTTCACATGTACTCATATATGTCTACACACACGTTTCCACAAGAAGGCACACGTGCATACGTGTTCACATGTACTCATACATGTCTACACACATGTATGTCCACAGATACGTATCCATTGGTGTACCACACACACCCACACCTGCACCCACAGGCATGTGCATCCACACCACACTCAGAGGTACACACACTCAAACAACCATACACACACACACACACACACACACACACACATACACACACACACACACACACATACACACACACACACACACACACACACACACACACTTGGCCTCCTGACCTGGAGGTTCTTTTTCCAGTGGCTTCAAGTGTTTTGTCTCAAGAGTAAGGAGACTAAGGAATGGAAATTCACACAGGGCCTTGTTTTTTGTTGTATTTGTGTCTGGCACACATATAGGAGAGCCAAAAGCTCACGTGAATGCAGGGGTGGAGTATAATTTCCTTACAAAGCATTGTTAACCTAAGAAACTCTGGACAGAAGTACTTGAGCATCCTGCTCCTATGAACCATAACATCATATCTCTTGTTGACTTTAATACTTCTCGCTACCCAATGCTCAAAGCAATGCCAGCCTCTTAGATTTTCACTTTGGGGATTTTGTTTTCATTGTGAAGAGGTAGTTTCTTATGTAACTTTCTGGCACATTATACTCTAGTGCTACTTACAGATTGAGGCGTGTGCCCACAGCCCTGGCCTGAGAAGGCAGGTGTGCTGAGCTCCTCTGAGCCCAGGCTAGAACACTAAGTAATGCCATCCCACCCAGATGCCAGGCTTGAAGGCTCACCTGCATGCCCTGCTTTAATTTGCATTTCCCCACCATGGCCAAGGCAGAGCTACTTTTTTCGTTGCTGTGACAGAATACAGATAGAAGCAGCTTCCATTTCTCACAGTCCAGCAGATCACGAAACAGAGCGCAGTCTGCAACTACTTTTGCTCTCTAGGCAAGAGTCTCAAAGTAGCGCCACCAACTGGGGATCAAGTGTTCAAACATAAGCATCTGTGGGGACGCCACATGTTCAGATCCTAACAGCTAATGGGACTTGGCATTTTTTGTATGTTACTTGGCCATTTGGCTTAAGTGAGATGGAGTTCACCTACTGTGGATACAAACAAGCCCATAGTCCAACAACCAAGTTACAAATGTTTTCTTCTGTAGGTCCTCATTTCTACTCTCTTAATTATGTATTTTGAAGCATAAAGTTTTCAAAGACTTATCTTTATTTATTTATTAATTTATTGTGTGTACATGTGTGCATGCGTGTGTGCATGCAGGTGCCCAGAGAGACCAGAAAAGGGTGTTGGATCCTCCGGGGCTGGAGAGATAGGCAGTTGAGCTGCCCAGTGGAGATACTGAGAGCTGATCCTCTGCAAGAACAGCAAGAGCTTCTGTCCACAGAGCCAGCTGTCCGGTCCTAGCATAGGCATCTTAAATTAATGTTTTACATTTTGATGGTCTGGGTTAACCAAGTTTTTAAAAGCAGTCTTGCTTATGATATCAGGTCTAAGAAATCTCTACCTGACTGCAGGTCACAGCTTTGTCCCGACGGACTTCTGAGAACTTTGTACTTCTAGCCGTTAGGTTTGGTGTGCGATGTGTTTTGAGTTCATTTTGTACCCAGTGGTGAGCAGGTGGTAGGTTCATGGATGCCAATGGTCCTCCCTGCGTGTGCTCCCCTGCCACCTTCTCTGACATCGGCACGCTGCTTTGGGTCCGCCTTCAACAGTCATCCTTCCCGTGTCGGACCTCAGCCACGGCCATGCATGGATTTGGAATCACATCCAGTTTCAACTTAGGTCCTCATGTGTGTGCCGAGGTCACCGCTGGGTCTCCTCAGCAGTCCTCCATGTCTGGTGTCCTCTTCCTAGTGTTGTGAGCAAGTTTTTCCTAGCCCCGAACAATGGGAAGTTTGTTTAGTGACAAAGCCCTCTGGCTTTCTGCCCCTTTAATTAGAACGTCGGTTTATTTTTAAGTTTCCATTTGCAGGGCTGCCGCAGCTGTGGAGTGACTCACGAGGGGGCTAATGAGCCTTGGGAACAGTGGGAGTCAGCTATGGGGCTGGGTCCTCCACACGGGAACCAAGGACAACCAGGTCTGAGGGGAAAGGAGCGTATCTGAAAATGTCAGTTTGAGTTTTCCTTTTGATGCATCAATAAATACTATCCCCTTCTCTCAACTACAGTCAGGTCGCTGGAACCGTCTTAGGGTTGGCGTTACACATGGACCCATGCACTAGAGATTGTTAATGACCAGCCACCCTCTGCCCCTCCCCCCGCAGCCACCGTACTGAGCTCTCTGATTTGTTCAAGTCGGTCCCCTGGGCATGTCAGCCTTTGAGGAGACTCAGCCACATACACTCTAACCATGTGTGTTTTGTTTGTTTGTCTAGCCCCTTTTACGGAGAAGACTTTTACTGTGAAATCCCTCGGAGTTTTCGCCACCTGTCCTTTTACATTTTTGATAGAGATGTTTTCCGAAGGGATTCCATCATAGGTAGGTACTTAACGCGGTAGGTACTTAACATGGTAGGTACTTAACACGGTAGGTACTTAACGCGGTAGGTACTTAACATGGTAGGTACTTAACACAGTAGGTACTTAAATGGATGTTTCTTCCTTTTACAAACAGACTCTCATCCTGGGAGACATGGCAACTCTCTCCTAAGCACTGTCCTGCGGCCCTTATGACTAGGAGGAGACTATTGCTTAATTAGAAGCCTTCCTGGACAGCACTGTATGGCTGCGCCACTCCCGATAGAACCAGCTTGGAGGCTTGCCGGTGTGGCCTGGCCCGGTGTTTGTAGCCTCTCGAATCGCCCTGTCTTTTGACCTGATGCAGAACGAGGTGCGGATCATGGCCTGATGTGCCGTCTGCCGTAACACTGGAATCTCATATCCAGAACACATTGATCAAGGCCTTCTGAGCGTCACCTTAAGGCTACCATGTAGTGTGCTCCGAAACATCCCTAGACAGATTTCAAGAGCTCCTTCCCCGGGCACCAGAGGACAGGATGGGCTATGGACCTTCCTTCCTCACTGTCCCTAGGCCACTCTCATCCCTGACTCTAGCATAGTGGTAGGCATACGAAAAGAGCGGTGGGAGGATTTGGGCCAGTCAGATATGATTGAAGCCCCCACATCAAGCCCTTTCTTCTCAGAGCCTCACTTTCCCCATGGCTTCAAGAAGGTGGCAGCCCTGCTAGCTGCCTTGACAGTAGTTGTCTGAGGAGTCAGACAGAACAGGCCACAGGGCACTTACTATTTTGGTACTCCCTTGAATCCAAGATTATCCAAAGCAGGAGAACGGGGATGGTGTGAGTTCACCCACACAGGTGGGCAGAGGAGGCCACTGCTGCTGACCTACATTGTCCAAGGTAGGAAGTGACTGAATCCTCTGTGTTGTCTGAGGTCCCTCTTAGTTGATGAATAAGTCACAGGGATGCAGAAGATAATGCTGTCGAAGCCTGGACAGATGGGGAGCCCCGGGCCTTTGAGGCAGAGGCTCGATGAGGGTGTATCAGTAGAAGGTGTGTCTGGAGGAGGAACAGAATCTTGCTTCATCAGCACGTCTAACCTTACCCTTACTTCACACTCCTCATTCTACACCCTGTCACCTATCCTCACGCCAACCGTCACCACCACTTCACCCTAACTCTCGAACGAGACCCACCTTTCTCCTCCACACCTCACCCCTTCCATGCCATCTAGCCTCACCCTCATGCCCCACCTGACCCATTCCTGTGAGCCCACCTTATCTTGCTCCTCGACATAGACTTCACCTCACCCGAAACCCATTTTACCTCAGCCCCTGCACCCATCTTCCCTGAGGCCCCAGTGTATGACTTCACACACCTCTCTTACTCAACCTCACACTCTATAGTCTTCAAACCTTGCCACCGTTGTATCAAACCTTGTCTTTGTCACTGTTGTATTGCTGTGAGGAGACACCATGATCAAGGCAAGCGTTTAATTGGGGACCGGCTTACAGTTTCAGAGGGTTAGACATGGTGGGAAGCATGGCAGTAGCCAGGCAGGCATGGAGCAGTAGCTGGAAGCTTACATTTTATCCAGAAGTTGCAGGCAGAGAGGGGCTAGGGAGGGGACTAAGACTGGGCCTGCTGTAGGCTTTTTGAACCTCAAAGCCGACCCCCAGTGACACACCTTCTCCAACAAAGCCACACCTCCTAATCCTTCCCAAACAGTTCTACTAACTGGGGACCAAGCACTCAAAACATATGCGCCTATAGGGACTGTTCTCATTCAGAGCACCCCACACAACTCTAACTTGATTTTCAGTCCACTTAACCTTGCCCCTCACATGACCCTCACACCCACCTGGCTTTTTCCTTATGGTTTTCCTTCACACCAGGCACACCCCCTCTGCATCCCCCCCATACCCACCACCCCCCCCTTGGACCTCACCTTACTTCACTTTTCATGCGGGCCTCCCCTCATCCCTTGTGCCCCACATTAGCTTCTTGCCCACCTCGCTACTTGACTCTGACCTCACACACTGCTCACACTCAACCTCACAGACACTCCTCACACCTGCACAGCTGTTTTTCACTTCTGCCATGTCACCTCCCCAACCTCACCTCGTCTCTCACTTCCCGTCACACTTCATCTCCCTCGACCTTGACATTCACCCTTCATACCACCACCACCCTATGCCTCAGCCCTCACACCAACCTTGCCGCCATCACTGCCTGCCCCTCAGCCCTCACACCGACCTTGTCTCCATTACTGCCTGTCCCTCAGCCCTCACACCGACCTTGTCTCCATCACTACCTGCCCCTCAACCTTCACTCTTTCCACTCCCCTCACCTTACTCATCACATCTGACCTCACACCCTCCTCACGCCCCCTTTATTCCATAGCTTCATCCCTCCCTCACACTTGTTTCTCACAGCCACCGCACCTTTCCTCACACTCACCTCAAGCCTCACACGGATCTCACCCTGCCTTTCACATCTAGCTTCATACATCTTTCTCTCCTGTGTTTCATCTCTTTCCTCACACCCGACCCCTTACTCCCTCGCATCCACGTGACGCCCACTTCTTAAGTCTTCAGCTCGCTCTTCATACCCAACCTCACCGTCTGCTCACAGGCAGCTCACGCTCACTCCTCATGCGGACCTCGGCTCATTTCTCACGCCTATCCCCACACACTCGTCCTCCTCTCTCTGCTGTTTCTCTGGAGAGTCGTCTCTGGGCCCTTCTCTGCCTTCCACATCTGCTATTGGGGTTACTCATCTCTGTGTGTGTCTGTAGTCAGGGATCTGTATATTCTATTCATTCCTTGGGTACTTGCTTGGCATATGGTCAGTGTGCTGAAGGAACATATAAACATAGGAATAAATCTGTGCATATGGAGATACTTGCATAGAGGTTTAATTTAAGCACACAAAGAAGGTGTTAAATAGAGAAGCCAGTCACACCTGCAGCGCTTCTCCAGCACAGCCCGTCCTAGTTGTTTGTACATCTGTGTTGTTCATTAGTTTCTGTGTTCATTTTGCAAACATTTAATGAGTCCTCATTATCAGGCAGGTTGGTGAATTTGACTCTCAGGGTCCTAGATGGCACCAGCCCTTGGAGATTCTGTCCTTCTTACCCGCAGAGTTTATGTTGTATGGTCACAATCGCTGGTGTGCAGCTTTTGTTTCCCATCTTGTTTCTCTGAATTTTCTTTGAGTGGGTTGTCTCAGTGTTCATTTGGTGTCCATGGTGTCCTGTATCTTCCTTCAGGGGTAGGGAAGTGTGGTGGTCTGTAAATTCTTCCGGACAGTCAGACTGTCACTGTGACCACCAGATGGCACCAATTGAGAGCCACCTTAGGACTTAGTCCCCTACATCCCAGCCTGTTCCTGACTAGTTGCTTGTCCATATTGGCATGGCATAATTTGGGCATCTGATTGTTTTATTTATGCCCAACTAACAGTATTCATGGGCGTGACATCGGGTAAAGAAATGGAACAGACTTGGTTTCGTGTAACTGGATCTGGAATAGCCCGTTTCTGTACTTACGTCCCCAAACTCCTCAGGAATCCATGTGAGGGGGGCATGTCACAAAAAGTCCTGAGTCCTGGGCAGCCTCTGTCTGAAGGGGCTGTGATGCTCAAAGCTCTGTGTATCTGCCTTCTGGGGGCTTCGGGGTGTGAGCCACCACTAGTCGGCTGCTATGAGGGGTGCCCAGGCCCACCTAAGCGGCTGTGGGGATGGGGAGCTGAGTCAGCCTTGGAGCCAGATTTTCACTTTGAAAATCAGCTGGAGAATTTCGTTTCTTCACCAATAGCATTGCACTATCACAAATAGAAAATAGACTTGAACTATTGGGGAGGCATTATAGGACCCCAGTTTGCAGACTATTTTGACCTTGTTCTTGCAAAAATTATGGGTAGCCAGACTCCACCTCCCTTTCCCGGCACCCTTCGTGGGGACTATACTCTTCATCCCCCAGTCCTACCCAGATCTCTTTGTGTCTTGTAGGGAGTGTTTCCTGGCCTCTGCTGTAGGCTTTCCTTGTTCTTTCCTCTCCTGCAGAGTCCAGTTCAACCACGATCCACAGGACCCTGAGCGCCCTGAGCGCTGTCTATGTAGCACATTTCTAGGCCTGTGGACTTTGTTGGCACCTCATTTTCTTTTCTTTTTCCTGGACAAGGTCTCATGTAACAACAACCTCAGACTTGCCATGGTGAACTTGAACTTCTAGTCTTTCTACCTTCACCTCCTGAGTGCCGACACTGATAGTACATATTGTTGTTTGTGGCTTAAGTGATACCAGAGATGGACTCTAGGGCCCCGTGCATGATAGGCACTCACTCTACCAACAGAGTTACATCCTTAACCGGATGTACCTTTTGTTAGGGATAGTGGGAGCTGGTGGAGGACTGAACCAGGGTAGCAGGAGGGGCTGCTCTTCTCTGTTTCGTATGCCTGAGCCAGCTGAGGCTTCCGTTAGCAATGGGCAGGGGAACCCTAAATCTGCCACTGCCAGCAGTCTCTCCCCCACGATTTCAGTGTCACCTGGAGAGAGGCTAGACCATGACTGTCCCTCAACTCCAACAAGCCATGTGCACCCCCAACATGCCAAGGGAAAATTAGGTCATGGCTTCCAAGAATGAGTGAAATGTGTTCATCCAGGTGCTTTACAAGGGAGAAAGCAGGGCAGGTGGTTTTCCTCTAGGTGGGCAGGCACTGTGTGTGAAAACTCCCTGTTGGGCAACTCACTGAGGAGCCACCTGCCTTTCTAAGTATATCAGTACTTAGCTATGGAGTTTAGCCATCCTCAGGGCCGGGTCCTGTAGTCTCCTGAGAGTGCTGGGCCTGGGTCCTCCCACTGGCAGTTTGCTTGTAGTTTGTGACCTGCTCCGGGGTTCCCCTGGACCGGTGGCTGCTCAGGCACAGCCAGGGAAGGTCTGCTCTGAAAGCGGCTCTTGATTACAGCTCTGTTGACTGGGCTCTGTCTGTCTGTTTCCTGCGGACACTGAGCCTTCAGTGTGCTGTGGCTGCTGTCAGCCATTTTTGAACTGGTCGACCCCTTCCTTACTCATGGCTTCCACCTGGTGCAGGGCTCTAGGACAGTGGGGAGCTTGCCCTTCTATGTGTAGAATGCTGACACCCCAGAAGCCAGTTCGTTCTGACAGACCTTGGCTGGCCACTGCAAGACTCTAGTCGCTTCATGAGAGGGGGTGCTCTCTTGAAGATTTGGGGCTCCCTCACGGTGCTAAGGGGCTTCCCAGGATCTGATGCTACTCTTGGGCCTGGGGTACCTTCTTAGACATGGGAGACCTTCTTAGATCTGAGTTTGAAGTCTTTGGTTTCCCTCTGAGGTCTTGGGGTGGGGTTCCTCTCTCAGGATGTAGCGGCTCGCTTAGGTCCTTGGGGACTCTGTGAGGTGTTATAGATACTGCCAGGACCTCAGACACTTCGTGAGACATCTGTCAGCCCTCTATCCCCAGTGGCTGACCTGATG
The DNA here is from genome assembly GCA_019843815.1 of Montemys delectorum. Taxonomy (NCBI): domain Eukaryota; kingdom Metazoa; phylum Chordata; class Mammalia; order Rodentia; family Muridae; genus Montemys; species Montemys delectorum. Next base: position 19,232 of record JADRCD010144912.1, read on the forward strand.
GCCTATTGCTTTCAGGCCATGAGGAACAGGGACCTCTAGGTGACAGATTTCTCTTATCAAGGAGGAAAGGGCCTGAGGGACCTGGTTGTGTGTGTTTTAGAAGCTCGAACTGAGGTCCGTTTCAGTAGAAACTTCTAAAGAAGGGAAACGGGGGCTGGCGAGATGGCTCAGCGGGTAAGAGCACTGACTGCTCTTCTGAAGGTCCTGAGTTCGGATTCCAGCAACCACATGGTGGCTCACAACCATTCGTAGTGAGACCTGACGCTCCCTTCTGGTGCGTCTGAAGACAGCTACAGTGAATTACACTGGAGGGAGTGGGACTGGAGCGAGTGGGGCTGGCAGAGGCCCTGAGTTCAGTTCCCAGCAGCCACACACATGATGGCTCACAGCCATCTGTACAGCTACAGTGTACTCATACACATAAAATAAATAAAATAAATCTAAAAAAAAAAAAAAGAAGAAGGGAAACAGACACTGTGAGGAGGGAAGACCCCCAACTGCCTCACAGAAGCCCAGGCCAGGCCTAGTAGGCAGTGTGTGAATGGGTAAATGCAGCATCTCCCTCAGACAGTGAGAAGGATTACAGATGGAATTCTAGCCACACCACACAGTCCTCTAACTTGTATGATGACATAAGTATATCTCACAAAGTAGCCCCACTTGAGAAGTCCACAGTGAGGAAACATGTACAAGCTGCTCCATCTTGGAGATGAGGGAGGAGCTTTGGTTGGCTCTGCTCTTGATGAAGCTTGGGTCACAAGCAGGTCTGTATCACGAACTGAACTCACTGTCCTTCCCTAACTGCCACACTTCGTCCAGTGCCTGGGTCAGCAGTGTGGGCACCAGGTGCTGTGGGTCATTTGGGGCCTTATAACAAAATGCTTGAAGTGGGAACTTCTGTGTGAAGAAGGTGATGTGAGTTCTGTGGCGAGTGTGTGTGTGTGTGTGTGTGTGTGTGTGTGTGTGTGTGTGTGTGTG
>JADRCD010144916.1:2024-13816 GCA_019843815.1 Montemys delectorum
AGCCTCGAACTCAGAAATCTGCCTGCCTCTGCCTCCCAAGTGCTGGGACTACAGGCATGCGCCACCACCGCCCAGCTTGAGAGAGAGCTTTTATAGCAAGCCAGGCTCCTACCTGGCTGTAGCTATGTAACTGTTGGGCTGTGCCTAGAAGAAATACTAACATTACTCCATTTGGGTTTAATTAGAAAATGAAAAACTAGAAAGAGGTGATGGTCAAGCGGGGATAGGGAGTCTTTGTCTGTCAGAGTAAGCTTAAATGGTTAACACTATATTTAGCAGATCTCTGACAAGATTAAGAGTTAGAATCTAGTAAGTATATCTGAGTTAGACAATTTGTGTCTGTTTTTATTTATTTGTTCTAGATTGTATCCAGCAAACAAGAAGTTACATTGTAACTTAATCACAATAGCAAAAATAAGACTAAACATATCTTTAAGGCAGCGATCTTCAGCTTTTTTTAAATGTTGTAAATCTTTAAAGTAATATTAACATTACTGTTTACTGGGGCAGGATAGAAACTATATGAAAACCTTATCTTAACTGAAAAGTGTCTTTTGGAGGCCTTTTTTTATAAGTCAGGTTGCTCTCAAGAAAGACAGTGGTGGTAAAGCAGTGACTGCCCATAGTAAAGATGGTGGACAGTTATGTGATTGCCCTTAGCTAAGATGGCACTGAAACAGTAACTCTGCCTCTCTTCTCTTACCCTTACTTACAAAAGGTTGTGAAGTCACATATTATATCTTAGAATGTAATTTACATAAGTGTGACTATGTATCAGCAAATCGACAAATAGTTGGACATATAAAGAGACAAATAGACATGTTTTTGCCTGGTGGGCAAAATGTGCACGTGAGGAGATGTCTCCCTGCCGCTGTAGTACCCTCTACTGCTATGCCATGTCAGTCCCAGGGGCAAGGCGGGTCTGAGGCCAGCATACCATACGGCAGAGGCTCAGCTGCTCATGTGTCTAGGGATCTAGTAACTGTCCAGCCCTTTTCCCGCCACAGCTGGCTTAGAACTGCTGCAAACCAGAATGAAAAGAAATCAGAGATACAAATTTCCCAGGAAGTTGAAGTTTAAGACTCCCCGCTGGAATAAACAGCTGGCAGCGGTGGTGAAGCAGAGTGAGTTAAGTCTGAAACAAAATCTGGGAGTGTTTTTAGAGTCTCAGGAGCAGGGAGTGAGAATGAGAGAGCAAGCTAGCTGGATCAAGGATAGGACCTGAGCTGGGGAACAGGAGGAATAAAGAGGTTTGGAGTGAAGGTAGGGAAAAGCTTGCACATAGAAAACCTTCCATTTTTCTGGATTGCTGGCAGGAGTTGTAAAAGTTCCTTCAAAAGTGCCATTAAGGGGCTGGAGACTGTTCTTCCGAAGGTCCTGAGTTCAATTCCCAGCAACCACATGGTGGCTCACAACCATCTGTAATGGGATCTGACGCCCTCTTCTGGTGTGTCTGAAGACAGCAATGGTGTACTCATATACATAAAATAAATAAATAAATAAATCTTTTTTAAAAAAGTGCCATTAAGTGGCCCTTCAGAGTTATTATTTAGTGGGTGTTGGGGCCAAATTTAATGTGTGAATTTGGAAGCCTTTAAGTCCAGAAGGAGTCCCAGTAAGGAGTCTGGAGGTAATGGCAAAGAGGAGATACGTATTGAGTGAGAATTAAAGTTATTATCTCTATTTCTAGGTGACCCAAGGATAGACTAATAACAGAACCTGCAGCACAGGCTAGATTACCAAGTCATCGTGTGGCAACTAGGGCCTGGGGGCTGGTGCACAAGAGAGACCAGATCACCCAGTACTGGGATTTTTTTGGGTAAAAAGGGGGAGACCTGTCTCGAGAAGAGAGACATCTTACCCAAGGGTCTAAGAGATCCTAAGGCAGGGGATCATCCAGAAGGGTCAGCTGTGAATACCTCCATCCCCAAGGACCCCACAGGGTGCCTGGGAGCTCAGTAGCCCTCTGTTGGGACCAGGGGCCGTTTACACTGACCAGCGGGGTAGATTATCAAACCCTGATGTTTGGATGGAGAGATTTCACAATCCGATGGCTGGAAAGTCCATGTGGCATTGAGACTGTGAACCTTCAAGTTTACAAACCCAGGTCTTGGGACCACTGATGTGCTTTGTGAAACACGGTAACACGATATGATGCAGCAGGAGGGGGTGCCTTATTGGATGCTGAGGCATCCCCCTGAGTACCAGATAGACAACAGGTCTGATATGAAAATGGCGCTTATTTGGGGGCATGAGAAGGAGTGTTAAGAAAGGAGAAGAGGCAGAGAAAGAGAGGAGACAGAGAACGACAGAGAGAGAGGAGAGAGAAAGAAGGGAAAAACACAGGGAGAGAGAAGGGAGGGGCACAGAGAAGGAGGGAAGGAGAGGCAGAAAGGATAGAGAGAGAAACAGAGGGAGGCGAAGCAGTCCTTTTATAGTGAGCCAGGCTTTGTACCTGGCATTGTTAGGTAACTGTTGGGTGAAGCCTAGAAGAAATGCTAACATAAATAATAGTTATTTTATTTATTTAGCTACACTGAGGATCAAATTGAGGCTCTTGTACTAGCTAGGCAAGGAATGCATGAAGGGGCTCTATTCCTAGTCCTTATTTTATTTGGAGACAGGGTCTTAATCTGTAGCCCAGGCTATCCTTAAATTTAGGATCCTGACAGGTATCTACCTCTATTCTCTGCCTGGAATTATTTTTGTAATTATTCTCAGGGAGACTTCTCAGGTAGCAGTTCTCAACCTGTGGGTGGAGACCCCTTGTTTTCACAGGAGTCACCTGACCACAGGAAAACACAGATACTTACATTATGGCTCATAACAGTAGCAACATTACAGTTATGGAGTTGCAACAAAATAATTCTATGATTGAGGGTCGCCACAACACAAGGGAGCGTGTTAACGGTCTCAGCACTGGGAAAGTTAAGAACCACAGCCAGGAGTGGAAAGATGGCTGTGGGGTTTAAGCAGAGAGACTGCTCCAGCAGACACTTACCAGAAAGGGTGGTGGAGGCTCCTGGGAGTGGAAGCCTCAAAGGCTTGCTCTCCCATTAGGCATCGGAGAGCACGCTGCATCTGCACCCCTGCTTCCTGCCCTGGGTTAGGACTGCTCTTGGCTGAGGAGCTGGGCTGAGGCACAAGCTCCCCCATGGTCCCGTTCTCCAGGCCCCATTTAATGCTGAGCGTCTTCTCCCTGCCCCATCTCCTCGCTTCCTGGGGAGACAGCCTCGGCAGTTTGGAACACAGCTTTTCCTTATTCACCCACAGAGCAACTACATTGGTTTCTACACTGAAGCCCATTTTCAGGCACCAAATGAACTACATCCCCAGCCCTAAATTTAAAAAAAGTAAAGAATAAAGACAAAACTGTCATTAGTTTTATCCCTCCAGCCCCATCCTCTGCAGGTACCTGGGCTTTTGTTCTATTCCGTTCCTTCAGAGTGTGAGTGGTCCTTCCATCCACCACACACCCTACCCAGAGAAGCCAAGGAGATAAGGAAACATTATTTTCTTTTTCCTAGGTACCAAATTTATTTGGATAATTTTTCTCATTGCCTGCCATTGTTCATAAGCATCTCAAAAGATGTGAATTTACAGAAGAGCAGGAACTGTCTGGAAAACTCTCACAAGGGCAGGTTGTTCCCCCACCCCTGGAACCCCACCTCCTCTATTCTGAGGAGCTAGGAGGAGTCAGCGGCCCCGCACCCCATCCCAAGTCCCCAGCTCAGCTCCAGCCCTGGCCCATCCCTCCCTTTTCAACCCAGGGAGGTTCTGAAGCTGGAATGGCCACAGCAGAGGCTTGGCTCTTCTAGAGAAGTCTCTCACCTCCACAGCTTTTCAGAGTGGAATTCGGGGCTTATAAGAGGATAGGAAGGAGGGTGACATGGAGAGTCCCGAATATGAGCACGCCCTGGGCAATCTGAGTGACAGCAATGTCTGAGGCCTGTCACAGTGCACTCTTGTCTGTCTGAGCTAGGGAATGACCTGCAGACACACGCGCGTGCCTACTCCTTCCTGCCGCTGGAGAGCTCTCTGCCAGCCAAAGCACCGAGCCAATGGTTCCACCCTCCTCCTCCGGCACTCTTTTCTCTAGCTCGGACATTCCTTGGATGGCTCTTCTCCGTTCTTTTTCTTCAGTTCCAGGCTGACTTCCTGAGTCCAAGGCACACAAGCTCTGATCAACCTCCCCAAGAGCTGATGAAAGTCGGCTTGGAACTTGGACGACGAAAAGTAGAAAACCAGTGGGTCAATACAAGAGTTGAGGGTGCTGAGAAGGAGCACGAAGCTCCGCCAGGATGGACTCTCACCGCGGACGTAGCCCACTATATGGGACATATTGTAAGGGCCGAAGCAGACGAAGAAGATGAGCAGCGTGGCTGCAAGAAGTCCCATCACCCTCTTGCGCCGGCGCCGGCTGGACCCCCGGCTCAGAACCCACACCAGGCGACTATAGCAGTAACTCGTGATACACAGGGGCACCATGAAAAGCACCACACCCATCTCTAGTCGCACAGGCAGGAGGATGGCCAGCTGGTCCTCCCGGAATTCCAAGTAGCAGGTTCCATTGGTCCCCTGACTGTAGGTTACATTTCCCCAGTATTCAGTGACGTAAACCACACTACAGTGAGCTGATGCCAGGAACCAACAGACGCCACTGACCAGACCGGCCTGGGCCAGCCGGGGCCGGGTTTTGTACCACAGTGGGTATGCCACGCTCAGAAAACGTTCGATGCTCACGGCCGTCAGGAAGAGGGAGGTGAGGTAAATGGTGGTGAAGAAAAGGAACCCAGAAAGGGGGCAGAAGATGAAGGGCAGAAGCCATCTCATGCCACATGCTGCCTCCACCATGCGAAACGGCAGGAAGAGGAGCAGGAGCAGGTCCGAAATGGTCAGGTTTAGCAAAAGTACGTCCACGGCCACCGGGCGCCGGCGGAGCTTGCCCACGAAGACCACCAGGGCCATCACATTGAGGGGGAGTCCCACGAGGAACACCAACAGGTACACGGAAAAGAAAAGCCAATGATTGCCAGGAAAGAAGCTTGTCTCCATGGTCACAGACGCTAATGAGACAGAGAGGAATAGGAAGATAGCGTCCAGAGTTGGGGAGTCTCCGGGTTCCCTCACCGGGAGACTCTTCTTACCCATCAGGCAAGACTTTTGTCTCTACTGCCTACACCCTACCACCATATCTCCACATGCTCTCCCCTGCAGGTGGCCCTGCCTATCTCCCTAGTTTCCTGTCCCTCACCCAGTGCAGACATCACCCAGGTGCTGCCTCAGTGTGTGAACCTCAGCCCCACACTCACCAGAGTATTGGAGAACTGGCACTCGGCCGCCCAGCACCCGGCTGGCTCCTACAGCACTAGGGCAGTGAGCTAGCTGTCCAGCAGAAAGGATAAAGACTTGATGATGCCTATGACGTCACTGCACTCGCTGCAGAATGGCACAAAAGATGCTTTGAGCTAGCTATCAGGCTGTGTCCATATGCAAAAAGAAAGGACAAACTCCAAGGATGTGTGTATCCCTGCACAGATGGTCACAGGGAGGACCTTCCTTCATCCTGCTTCGCCTTCATCTCCTTCACTTGGATCTCCGTGTGCCTCTTTAGAACGATGCATATCTAGCGCTCATCGGAGTGGGAAGTGGGAGGCACAAATGGAGGGCTGGGCTCTGCAGCCAGCTCTGTTTCCTGCTAACTCTGTCATCTGGGAAGGAATGAGTTCAACCCTATGTCTCCCGCTCTATAAAACAGAGGTACTAATATAATTTCATAGATTAAAGCCCTCACGTCGACCCGGGATGTAGCTCAGTGGAAAGAGCACTTAGACTGGGCTGATAGCTCAGTTGGTAGAACACTTGCCGATCGTGCCTGAAGCCCTGAGTTCCAGCCCCAGCACATAGAGCAGGTGTGTGTCGTGGTATATACCTGTAATCCAGAAGTTAGGAGGAAGAAGATTAGGAGTGCAGGGTCATTATCAGCTAGCCTGGGCTAAATGAAGCCCTGTCTCAAATAAAACAAAACATGCTAAGTAGATAGAATAGAACCTGCCCCTCTTCTCTCGGGTGTGTGTGTGTGTGGGGGTCCTTGTGGTGCAGGCAAGGATCTGGGATGATGGTGGTGAAGGTGCTGGTGGTGATGTAGACAATAGTGACAGCAGTTATCTTTCGGTGGGGGCATAAGCCACAACAGGACCTCAGGGTACCACTGTTTTATGTCCCTTTTGCTTATGACAGGGAAGTGACTCTCCAGGCCCCCTTCCTTCTTAGGCATCATGAGGGTGGGGGTACATGTTTCACACCTGTTTCTGTTTATCTTCAAAGATAGCACACCCCCTTGCTCACATACTTATAGCACAGAGCACGAAACCAACACTCGCGCACCAGAATGGCTATCAGCAGAACACTGGACAGAATCAGGTTCTGGCAAAGATGGAGGAACACCACAGCATTTGTTGATGGCTGAGGGGATGCACCATGAGGTAGCACTTTGGAAATCAATTTGGTGGTGTCTTTAAAAAGTTGAACATACAATTACACAATACCAATAAATTCCACTATGAATATTTATTGAAGAGACCTGAACACATGCACATCCTCAAATGCTGGCTCATATGTCACCCTTAATCTCAGCCCTAGTGACCTTGGCTCACAAGTGGAAATGACCCCTCAACAGACAGATGTATCAGGATAATGGCAGTCAGGGTGAACTACCAAAGCATACCACATGGATGAACCCTAAAAGGTATGTTGAGTGACGCAAGCTAGGCATAACAGTCTCTGTCTCACACAGTTTCATTTGCATGAAATGTTCAGAATAGGAAAATATTTTAAAACAGAAAGTAGATTAGGCTCGGAGAGGGGAGATGGAGAGATGGTGTAAGGAACAGAAGGGATTTTTCTGGGGCTGCAAAAATGGAGTACATACCTGAAAATTTATTTTTAAAGATTGGCTTGTATTCTTAGCATGGATGAATTTTCCACTGTTGTTAAAAGTTGCTGTTGTGAGCCAAGCATTTTTTTTTTATTGCTTTGGACCTTGTATTTAGTGAGAGACTAAATAATAAAGACATAGATGCTGCCGGGCAGTAGTGGCGCACGCCTTTAATCCCAGCACTTGGAAGGCAGAGGCAGGTGGATTTCTGAGTTCAAGGCCAGCCTGGTCTACAGAGTGAGTTCCAGGACAGCCAGGGCTACACAGAGAAACCCTGTCTCAGAGGGGGGAAAAAAAGACATAGATGCTAAAAGGAGGTCTGTCTCCTGGGGGAGTTGGATATCAAGAGATGTGGTTGGAGGTGGTGTGGCTTGACCAGGTGGAGGACACTGTAGGGAATCAGTCTGGCCTCGTGGGCCCCAGGAAGGAAGTGGACTGTCCATCCCTGGAGTGGGAGGAAGCCCAGGTAACTGGGAGCAGTGGCCTCACCCCAGTAGGTGTCCCAGAGCAGTGGGACATAGGTTTCTGATCACTACGAGGCAGACAGTGGCGCTGCACAGACATTTTCTAAGATTCTCTGCTCAGGAGCTGTGTCTGTTATTTCTGGCTTTCATGGTGAATGCAGAAATAAAACTAAAGAGGGGAGGACATGACTACTCTAAAGTATGGAGAAGATTTTTATTGTAGATATAAGGGAGAAAGCAGACAGAGAGAAGAGTCCAGGCTGACAATGGCCAGCAGACTAACCAGGACTGTGCGAGGAGAGAGCCAGAGTGGGAGCAAGAGAAGAGCCCCTGCCAAAGATGACACAGTCAAGAGACCAAGAGACTGGTGTGGCCAGATGGCTAAATTATATAGAGATCAGCCTAAGGGAAGGGAAGCCCAGGCCCTGGGAGGTTAGGGTAGGTGGCAGGCAGAGAAGTTCTGGGAGGAGCCACATGCACTGAGGGATGCTGGGACAGCCAGCCAGCATCTACCTTGATGAGTTAAATAGTCACTTCAGCCGTTACTTCATGGTCTGTCTCTTACATATTTACCAAGTAAGCAACACAGAACTTCTTTGACAAGAGATCAAAGTATCTATGCATTCAGCAAATGATGGCTGAGCACCTACTACATGCTGATTGCTGACTGCCTACTATGTGCTGGTCTTTTAGTGCTGTGGATCTGCTATTTTTCTAAGTGCTGTGTATCTACTGCTCAAAAACCCTACATTCAAATTAACTTAAAGCTTCAAAGAGGTCGTTTCTTTTTTTTCTTTTTTCTTTCTTTTTTTCTTTTTTGAGACAGGGTTTCACTATATAGTCCTGGCTGTCCTAGAACTCACTAAGTAGACCAGGATGACTTTGACCTCACAGAGATCCACTTGCCCAAAGGGATAGTTTGTCTGAACCAGTTCAGGTGCTCTGGCCACTCCGCTGTTGATCATCATTAGAAGCTGTATTCTCATGAGAAGAACAAGCTTGATTCTGATACCTGGCCTCCTCAGAGATGCCCAAGTGTCTGTCTCCTTCACAGCCACTCTCCTCTGCCCTCCTTCTCATGGGCTGGGGTGTGCCTCTCTTCCTTCTCCAATATAGCTAGTTTTTCTAAATGTCCATTAAGCCTTAGGGGTCTTACTTGGAAGGAGCACATTCTGCCTCATCTTTGCTATAGGGCATCAAGAAAGCTTCCTGACCATCCCCAAAATGAAGGTGGCCATCACTGCAGCTATTTCACACTGTATTTTGGGGAAGGCATCTCTTGTCTGACGCCTTGCACCCCAGAGCAGTTAGCTGAAGGAGTGAGTGTGTGGTGTCTGCTTAAATCTGAAAAGATGCTTCCTGGACAAGCAAACGTGCTACAGAATGGCATTGGTGTTGGCTCCCTCTGCTGGGCACTGAGTCTGGTTCACAGCCTGCCCATCTGTACAGCAGGCACCTGGCTAAAATCAACAGTTTGTGTGAGTTGGAGAACTGTGTCCTGTGCCAACAGTCTCAGGTTCTCTGGATGCTGAGGCAGGGGAATCACTTGAGCCCAGGAGTTCAAGACCACCCCTAAACTCTGTCTGCTAAAACAAAATACGTGTGGTGCGTACCTGCATACGTGTGTGTGTGCGTGTGTGTGGTGTGTGTGTGTGTGTGTGTGTGTGTGTGCACGTGTGGTGTATGTGTGGTGTGTGTAGCTGTGTATGTATGTATGTGCGTGTGCATGTGTTGTGGTGAAGTACCTGGGGATAAAGATCAGCCACTGAGCACTTGCCTAGCAGGTTGAAGGCTCTGGATTCTATCTCCAGTAAAACACACACACACACACACACACACACACACACACACACACACGAAGAGGGAGGGGTGCTAACAGAAGGGTTGTGTGAAGATGAAATGAGACCTGAAGGATGAGACCGAGTGGTACCTGCAACTACCTACTCGGCAGTCGGCAGCTGTCTCTGACAGCTCAGGCCGGCAAAGCCCCTTCTTGCCCCGTTTCAAGCCAGCTTTCCCCGTTCTGCTGAAACTGAACGTTCAGTGCTGTCCCCTAGTGGATTCTGTGTGGTAATGGCAGGGCCATGATGCTGTCTCTTTTCTTCAGACATGAAAATGTTCCTCCCTCAGAAATTATCTCAGGGAAACACTCCAAAACTGGATCTTGATGGTGGTATTCCTCCTGATAAGGAGCGAGCTTCATCCCTGAGAGAGGACTGCATACAACCTACGGCAGGCAATTAGGACAAAAAAGGCCAGAAACAGTTGGGAGCAAGCGGAGGTGTGTCAGGCAGGCGTACTGTCCTTTGTTGCCCAGCACTTGTCCTCCACTCTCTTCTTTGTACAAAGACACTGTCCTCCCCAGGTGTAACCTTCCCATGACTGGCTTCTGGGATGGCTTTGAGCCAGGCTGCTTGAGTTGCGGTGGATCAGCCCTCTTGGGAGCCTGGCAGAGTCAGAGTCTCTGTGCCCTTTGCCCCCAGGGGTGGCTGCTACTTCTGAATTGTTCCTCTTTGAGTCCTGGTCACACATATTGTCCCTCGTCCAGGACCTGTCCCCAAATAGCCAGTGACCAGTGGGTTGAGAACCACACTCCAGGCCCCTGTGATGAGTCCCAACTTCCTCCAGGAGCCTTCTAGGTCCGGGTTTATGAAACTAGCCACATTAGAGGCATTATAGGGCCCCAGGCAGAGCAGGAGTGTGAGGAGAGCGCCTCCGGCCACCCAAGCTGCCCTGAGCTTCCGTTTGTGGCTCAGGCCCGAGCGCACCAGGGCCCGGAGGCAGCCCACATAGCAGAAAGCAGTGACGACCAAGGGCAGAAAGAAGAGCAGAATGGAGAAACTGAGGCGGGCAGGGCCGGCAGAGTCGGGATCCCAGGCTTCCAAGCAGACCGGGGAGCCATTCACGGGTATGTTGATGCCCAGGGAACTGGTAGTGTTGTCCAGCCAGCCTCCGGGAGCCTCCAAGCCAAGGGCCAGCCCCAGGTGGCAGAGAACAAGGGCCCATATAGCCACACACACACCCCAAGAATAGCGGGGCCTCCGGATGGCTTGGTACCCAAAGGGGAAGGCAGCCCCCAGGTAGCGGCCAGCGCTGAGAGCAGCCAAGAAGCCCCCACCTGCATAGAGGGGAGCAAAGTGGGCCAAGGCAAAGACTGGGCAGAAGGGGAGCGGCAGGGGCCAGGCCCCAGAGGCCAGAGCCTCCACAGCTTTCAGGGGCAGGGTGATGGCCAGTAGGAGGTCAGAGCAGCCCAGATGGAGAGTGTAAACCAAGCTGGGGGTGAGTCGCAGTTTTGCATGGGACACCGTGCCTCGGATGGCTAACAAGTTCAATGGAAAGCCCAGCGCAAAGGCAGATACATAGAGGGCGAAGGACAGCTGTGGGGGCAGGTCCATGGGGCCGAGTGGGTGCTGGTCGTCACTGTTGCTCCTGCCCACTGTATTCAGCTTGTCTGTAGAGAAAAGAATCTCACACTGGTTTGCCTCCTGCCCAGAGCGTCAGAAGCCAGTCCTAGAGCCACTGAGGAGGATGCCAAGGCCCACAGAAGGAAATGGCCGCCTGCTAGCAAAAGAGCTCAGATCAGCATCAGGGAGTCCAAGAGCTCAGTGCCCAGCTGCTCCTGTGCAGTACCGCCTCTTAGGATGAAGATAACGACTGGGTGTAACAGGAAGAGAAAGAAGGTTCCGGAGCCAAGGCGACGATGTCTGATCCCTGAGACTCTGGGGAAAGAGAAGCAGAGGGAAGTCAGAACCAGGCTGCATGGGCGACAGAGACTCCGAGTTCACTCCTTGTCCCTTACTCTGTAACCAGAGTTTCTGTATCCCTTTAAAAGGAAAGAACCGGGCTGGTATGGCTCAGCGGGTAAGAGCACTGACTGCTCTTCCGATTCAAATCCCAGCAGCCACATGGTGGCTCACAACCACCCATAGTGAAATCTGATGCCCTCTTCTATGTACTCATTTATAATAATAAATAAATCTTGTTTTAAAAATAAATAAATAAATAAATAAATAAATAAATGGAAAGAACCCTCGCCAGAGAAATCAGGCGCTGCCTGGAAGGATGGCTCAGCAGCTAGAGAGTGCTTGCTGCTGAGAGAGTCTTCCAGGAGACCTGAGTTCGGATCCCAGCACCCACATCAGTCACTCACAATCATCTATAAATCTAGTGCAACATTTTTGGCCTCTGCGCGCACACACACACACACACAGAGTTGTTTTTGTTTCTTTTTTAAGAGAGAAAGCCCAGAATAGTGGTGCATACCTTTAATTTCAGTGCTTGGAAGACAGCCTGGTAAATAGAGCAAGTTGTAGGCCAGCTAGGGCTACACAGAGAGAGGGGGAAAGAGAGAGAGAGAGAGAGAGAGAGAGAGAGAGAGAGAGAGAGAGAGA
>JADRCD010144918.1:4649-19331 GCA_019843815.1 Montemys delectorum
AGAAAGAAAGAAAGAAAGAAAGAAAGAAAGAAAGAAAGAAAGAAAGAGAAAGGAAGGAAGGAAGGAAGGAAGGAAGGAAGGAAGGAAGGAAGGAAGAAAGAAAGAGAAAAAAAAGCAAGTTTAACACATCAATAGCCACCCCAATTGAATGACCAAAAGTCCATAACAGCAATAACATCAAGTGTTGAAAAGAATTTGGAGCAGTGAGGATGTTTGTTCATTGCTTTTGAAAACAAAAACTACTAGGCATTTGGAAGACAGTTTGGCAGTTCCTTAAAAGGATGAGGAATTCTTACCACATGACTCAGCAATTATTCTTCTTAAGATTTAACCAAATGTGTTAAAAACATATGTATAGATAAAAACCTGTGCATAGTGCAGTAGCAATGGGATGTGGGAGAATGGTAACAATAAGGGAGCAGACTAATGTTTCAACAATAGTCATTTTTATTCAGAGCAGCAAACAATTTATACTTTGAAAGTTAAGTGGAGTCATTTGAGGAAAAAAAAAAAACCACAACCCACAGGTGGCAAACCATGTTTTGTTTTGTTTTTTTTCATAAATCCATGTAAACAAATAGCATAGCCAGTTGTACTGAATAATCTGAAGTAAACTCATGGCTATCTGCTACACCTGTATTGGGCACAATAACGTATTTCAAAAATAATTTTGTTATTTTCAAGCAACTAAGTTCATAAGACTTCTTTTCTTGGAGTTTTCTTATAAGCACTCAATTCTCTTCACATAACTCCATCCTGGTAATGTGTTCCAACATGGGTGTCTATAATAGATTTATTGAAACTTATCAAACCTTGGAAGCAACTAAAATATCCTTCTATAGTAGGTATGTGGTTAATAGTTATAAGTCCAGACAGTAGAATATTGCCATCACTAAAACCAAATAAATCACGAAGCCATCAAAAGTCAAAGAGGAACTTTAAAATTACATTATATGAAATCTTGGTTTACTTCTATACCTCATTTTTGATTAGGTTGTTTGGTTTTCTAACATGACTGCACTCCAAAAGACCTAATAAGCAACTGAGAGAGTCATATGCAGATATTTGCCCCCAACCAATGGACAGAAGCTGCTGACCCCTGTTGTTTAATTAGGGAAGGCTGAAAGAAGCTGAGGAGAAGGGCGACCCTGTAGGAGGACCAGCAGTCTCAATTAATCTGGACCTCTGAGATCTCTCGAACACTAGACCACCAAACAGACAGCATACACCAGCTGATATGAAGCCTACAACATTTATACAGAAGAGGACTTCTGGGTCTGTGTTCATTCAGAGATGATGTACCTAATCCTCATGAAGCTGTAGGCCCCAGGGAATTTAGAGGTCAGTTGGAGTGGGGACTGGGGGCATCCATGTGGAGACAGAGGGAGTAGTAAGGAGGTGTGAGATGTGGAGCAGTCAGAGGGTGGATGGGGGGGAGGGGAATGGAATAAGAAGTGTAAAAAATAAATTAATTTAATAAATATATAAATAATAAAATACCTTTAAAAATTATATTATATAGTATCTTCATTTATTGTCCATCTTACAATAATAAAAAAATGACAAAAGGGAACACAGGTTTCTTTGAGCTTATAGCTCCAGTTCAAACTCACATAATAAATAATAAAAGTAATTAATGGCAGCATAAGCATGAACTTTGGATAAAAGTCTGTAGATATAGAGCCATCTGTTTTGATAAATCTGACTCAAGTAAAGAATGTAAGTTGTGGAAGAGGCCAAGAGTCCTGAAGACAAGAATTATAAAAACTATTTATACCTTCAACTAATTTCTGCTGTGGATATAACCATGTCTAAGAATCAAATCTGTTTATGAAGTATCATTACTAGTCATTTATAACCCTCTTAGCACAGTAGGTAGTATGTCAGTCTCATTAACTGAAATGTACCATTATTTACTTACTATTTAATCACTTAATATATATTATACAGTGATAAAAATTAAGGCAAAATAAGGGGGCCATAGACATGAAAAACATTTGTAATAGGGTCTATCAAAGGAGAGATTTTTTTTTTTTTGCAAGAAGATAAGTAGTGTTATTTTATAATGACCAAATGCAATACATCGAACTGAGGATTGATGTGGACACCAATCCATGTAATAAAAAGCTGCCGTCTAAAAACTATGTATTTTAAAGTAAGATTTATTTTTGTTCTGCATTTTCATGAAAATTTAAGAAAAAGAAAATCTTGGAAAATATATATTGTGAAATATAAATGTCTAACATATAGAATATTTCCTAGAAGCCCAATGCATTCATTACCATCATAAGGTAAATAAAACAAGTATGGATCAGTGTCATACATTGTAAATTAATTCAGAAGTAATTAACTGACTTAGGTTTTGTCTATGCAATACCAACAATCACAGAAAAAAAAGTTCTAACAACCAGTTATTTGTCTAGTTTACTGTGATAACATTCTCATCAGCAAAAATCAAAAAAACAAAAATCCTTTGATGTCAACTAACAAGGGCTAAGTATTTCTAAAAATTCTCTTGGTTATCTTGTATCCTTTACTCTAAAAATAGTAGCCATAGATTGAATTTTGCATATTAATAATGGGAGGTCCTCTTGAAGATCCCAAAATATATATATATCTAGAGACTATGCTACACACCGTGAATCAGTTATGATATTAAGAATATGCTATTTTTCTTAACAATTAATTATTCCATGAGCTGTGATTGCATAATAGAACAACATAATAGAAAAATTAATAATAAAGTATGAATATTTAATAAGTATATCTGTTGTACAGAAATATACGTAGAGCTTTCTAATGATTAGCTTCATTCGTCTTTTGAATAATTCCTGTAAATATTTTCTATAGTTCTAGTTTTTCCTATGTCTATAACATTCAGTATGAGTATATTTTCAGAATGAAAATCTCATAAATTTAGTTTTAAAAAGGCATATTTTTCAGAAAGCTATTACAATCTGTCTTCTTGGGGTAGAAAAGCAGACACTTAATAATTAATAAAAATCAAATCTCAGTGCTATGAAATTTAGGGAGGCTTCAAGCAAGACAGTTGAACTTTTAAGATCAAACAAAAGAATGACCTAGGAAACTGCCCTCCACCTCTTCTGGTGGTTGCCAAGCCTGCAAAGTCTCTCAGGTGATCTCAGGAGCTCCATAAGGCCTGAACTATAATCAAAACAATGCCAAAACAGGGATTTATCATCCTTTCATTTATGACACCTCAGCATGTGAAAAAGAGTATTGGCATCCTATTCTCAAAAGCTACCAGAAATTAAACAACATCACCTTTATATAATTCTCCAAACAACATTTATATGTCTCTTTGTCATGTATCTGTAGTCTGCCAGGAGTAATCAGTCATAAGAATCCTTACCCAACTTGAAGCATGCATCCACTGGTTTTTCTGCTCTAGAACTCTAATTTTAATCTTTAGTTTGTAAACTTTTAAAGGAAAAAAAATCCATAAACTATTACCTAGATTTGAGCAAAGTAACAAGAGTAAGATGATGCTAAATAAATATTAAAACATTACTAAGCCTTTTGGAAAAATATAAAAGCATGTATTCCCTCATTTTAAACTTTATAGCCAGGTAATTTAATTCTATTGCTCTGACTCTTTCTGGCCATATTAAATATTCTCAGCTTAATTGAATTGTGATTCAATGTAAATTTGACCTTACTGGATTTTCTCTGGAACAATAAACATATAAAATTTCTTTTTATTACATTTCAGTGTTGTATATTCCATTATAATATCTATTGTGACAAGAAAAGCACAGCCATGAATAACTCCACAGAATTTCAGCTATCCTACAGATATGTTTTCTGCTCTAAAATTATTTCTATAACTTTTTGCCAATTAACTTTGAATTCACCAGAACCAAACACCCATCGCAGATAAACCCATGCATCTTTTCTCATTGTTCATTTTAAGTCATCATTCATTTGTTCCTGGTGGAATCTACAGGTACTAGGACCTTTGATAATTACTTCAGAATTTATAAATACCTATAGAAAGTAGATTTGTCATTTTAAAAATAAAATCTCTGTATATCTATTCCATTTAAATAGGACCAAGAAGATGTCAATGGAAGGGAAAGGATAAAATAGCAAACAGAGTACTGTGAAGTATGTTATTATTCTTTCAATTAACCATCAACTTTACAATATTTTGATCCCAAATAAAGTTTTCTATAAATGTTTGAAAATATTTTGGGAGAATAGTGAAATATACCACCAATACTCAGTTGATATAAGGTCATCCTTGGTATAAAATATTTTCTAGGATGCTCAAAAAACATTTTACTCAATAGAGTTTCTCAAAATTTGTTAAATTTAAGCTGTCTGTAAATAAAAGAACCCAAAGTAACTAAAATAAGACATAGCTTTGCAAAACACAGAATGAAGTCTTTCAGAGCTATCATGGTTCAGCCTACATTTATTTCTAAGCAACAAGATTTGTTTGATGGCAGTTGCAAAGCAAGAACATTTGTAGCAGTGGCCTGAACAGAATACAATCTAAGTATCTGATAGTCTTCTCTCTTTGGACTTCCATTCCCCTGAGAGCAAATTGAAAATTTACGTTCCACAATGTAGTGTGTGAAATATATTCAGGGATTTCCCTAAGTTTTTATTTCTTAATTTTTTTTTGTTTACAAGATGGTGTGTGTGTGTGTGTGTGTGTGTGTGTGTGTAAATAGAGATATGGGTAGGTATATGCCAGTAATTCATAAATGTTTATAATTTCTTCAGATATGTTCAGCAAAAAAATAGTTTAAAAAAATCAACTTTAGAGGTATCTGGTACACAGCAATTATCCTAGCACCTGGAAGGTAGAGGCAAGTAGATCTGGAATTCCAAGCCAGTAAGACTTTGTCTCCAAAAGATAATGAATAAAAGAGAATAAACTGTCAGTGATCATTTTAGATGCTTCAATTTTTATATGAATTAATTTTGATGCAGAACTTTCATTTAGCATTATTTATAGTAAATGTCCAACATCTTCATATATTCAGGCACAGTTCTTTGTAGCTATATAAAAGATAAAATTTTTCTCGTACCACCAAATCAATCTTTACTTATGTCTGAAATCTACCACAAATGTAATAAATTCAATCTGAGAATAAGGTCCTGAAAATAGATGTGAGAAAACATGATTTTTGTGACATATCCAGTTGAGGAAAAATAATGGTGCAAATGACATAAAAATAAAGGCAATTATCTAATATTTTAGAAAGCTCAGATTTTTGAAATGGTTCCTGCTCTGGAAAATAAAATATTAAGATGAATAAGCAACATGTGGTTTTGCATTACAGGAGTCTCTTGTGTATTTCAGGTAACTTAATTGAGTTAGTCTGAAAAATAACTTCAATTCCTGGATGACAGAAAATACAGGAATGAGGCAAAACCAGAAATATAAGACAATGAGGTGCTGAACAAAATGATGCCTTTCACATAGCTCTGCAGGAATCTGTAAACATGAGTAGATAAAACCAATAGTTTGCCTAGAAATTTACTTTATTTAGTGCCTAACTTTTCCAGAAAAATAATAGACTGTTAAATGATTTCTAATGAAAAGATGACTCATAATCATATCTGCCATAGGATTAAATAACATAGCAACAATTCTAATGCTAGAATTGCTTACTGTTTTAGTTAAGGCTTGAATAACAAATACTCATGGGATGAGTTTCTTAAAAAATTCTTTTGCATAAATACAGGTAAAGCTATCATGTCAGAGTGTTAGCATGGTGAGGGTCAGATGAGGACTCTCCTGACTAGAGTCAGATACTTCATCGATTTCTCCTCTGGAAACACAATTCTGGCACCTATTACTTTTCTAGAACTGTAATTCTATTGAATGAAGTCTTTATCAAGTGAGTACATTTAACCTTAATAGCTTTTTAAAGGCCTTATTTAACGTGTTGTGGAAGGTTGGAGCTTAAAGATGAATTTGGAGTGAGAGGACACTATACACTGCACATAGCTTGTAGAGTATTAGGTCCAACAGCTACTGCTAGCTAAAACAGAATTTTAAGTGAGCCAACATCCACTTGCCTAGAAATTCGTGAGATGAAACTAAGGTAGAGAAATTGCTATGTAAATAAATCTATCCACATAATTTTCAAGAAGATGCAAACAGAGATTTAAAATTTTTAGCCAAAATGCTATCTTTGAAAATTACGATTAAGTACATTTAAAAACTATATATATATAAACCAATATATATATATGTATATATATATATATACATATATATTGATTTATGCACTACAAATGTAGTCAACATAATGCAAACTCAGATAGTAAAAGCATCATTAAACAAAATTAGGAAAATGATAGTGCGGTACTTCAAAATTTGAAGAGAGGAAGGAAACATTGAAGCTAGCAAGTATATTACTTGTCACTTAATCCTTTCATTAGTAAGGTATATATGGGTAATTATTATCTGTAATGTAACTTAAAAATGTCATCAACAGATTTGCTTAGCATAAGAGTAAGAGCCAGCCACCTGTCTCTAAATAATTTGAACAGATAAATATATAACATTGTGGCATTTAAATAAATGTGAAAACATACAATATGTTACAGGTTTTAAAGGGATACACCACATATTATATAGGAAAGTGAGTATGGAATGTGGCCTATTAAATTGTTGTTGTTGATGATGTTGTTGGTTTTTTGTTGTTGTTACCGAATTTCTGTCAGAAACCTACTTAAAGGAGAAAGAGCTTATTTTGGCTTACAAGTTACTAAAGTCTAAGTGTGGTGACACTTGCCTGAGGGAGTTGGTCATGTGACACTTGTAGGCAAGAAGCAGAGAATCAAAGAGAAAGCATGTTATGCTGGGCTGTAAAACCTAGTGGCACTTGCCTTTAATCCCAGGAGGCAGAGGTACATGGATCTCTGTGAATTTGAGGCCAGCATGATCTACAGAGAAAGCTACAATGCAATGAAATCAGAAATCCTGTCTCAGAATAGAAAAACAAACAAACAATCAGACAACAAACCCAAAGGTTCACCCAGTGAATTACTCTCAGTACCAGGACTCAGCTTTCTCTAAATTCTATACCCTTCCCAAACAGTGCTACCAGTTCTCCAGGAGTTTACGTACGTAAGTTCATGGGACACTTCACATTCAAACAATGGGATCAAATAAAAAAGAAAAACCTGTAGAAGAAAATAAAGAACAAAGAAAGATCTTACACAGAATTATTTATGATTAAGTGTTTTAAATTAAGAAGATGAGGAATTCTATTAACTTAATCTCATAGAACAAATTTGAAGAGAAAGAAGGACATATGAGCACAGAAATAAGAAATGGTTTCAACTCTGCTCAGTGTACTTGTGTGTAACTGTGTTTGTTCTCATATGAATATTTATTAAATATGAATTTTCAGGATTGATTTTCTTCTAACATGGTCTAGGTACATGGTCATAGCTCACTTCCTTGCTTTTATTAATGTGAATATGTGACCAAACTTTTATAATGTAGTATATATGCTTTTCTTAGCTCTCACCCATAAACTATCCTGTAGAGTACTTTATACCTTTTATGAGAAAAGAAGAGAAGGCAAAGACAAGCTAGTTATACAACATTCTGAATTCCTCAGTGATTTCAGGGTAGACTATATCACTTTCTCCAACAAGGCTACTTCTATATTAGCCTTTGGGTGCATTCATATTTAAACCACCAATGACTGCTGGAAAATGTCCTCTGAGAAACACCTCAACTTTGTTTGGTAAAGCAGTCACCTGCATTGGTTATATTTTACAGCATTATCGCCTATCCTAGCCAATCGAGGGAAGAGAACTTATACTAAAGCATCAGCTGATTGTCTGAGTGTGATGACAGTTATCTGATGATTCCTGGTTGTACAAAAAAACTGAAATTTCCTATAGGCTGTCTGCTTTTAGGACGTAGATATGAATGTCTAGCATACTCTTAAATTTCAACAGGACTTTATTAAAGCAAGAAAGAGAAGTAGGGGACAGAGGGGAAAAAAGTGCTGAATATTTTTGGAAAAAAATATTAAACCTCTCTGGAAAACAGACAACAAGCAAAAGGAACACATGCTGTATAACAGAAAACCTTACGAGCCGGGAGGGTTGGAGTCTTCAAAATCTACTTTTAATAAGGGTTAATTTAATAATTAAATGCTTAACCTCTCTTGTAGCCCACCACCTACCAGAGGTAGTAGAACAAAAGAATTGATAGAGCAAAGGATGATGTGGACCTGTTTAAAAATGGTTCTTTTGGAGAGAATACAATCTGCATTGTCAGGATAACAGCAGTACAGTTCACAAATCAGTAGCAGTAGTTCCATCCACCCTCAAAAACCATCGACAAATCAGCAATGACAGTTTGAATCAGAAGAAATCCCAAAGCTCTGACAATGGGCCCAAGTCTCTGGAAGTGGCAAAAAGCCACCAAAATAGCATCAAATGTTCATTGGTTCATTTCTCTCTATGAAGTCACAATAAATCATGACTAGTAAAAAGTGGCCAGGTGAACCAATATCAGACAGCACTGTCTACTGTCTGTTGGGTTATATTCAAACGCTTTCCAAATATCACATATTCTCTCAAGTATCTGCTCTAGAAAAACATCATATGCCCTTTGTCCAGGCTACTTCCAGAAAAAGTACTATGTGTCTGTTCTCAGCAACACATGCTCCTAGGTATCTGCTTCAACAGAAAAATCTTCTCATAAGACAGCTTCCAGAAAAAAACATGACATGACACAACTGACTTTCCAAAGAAACCAGAAATTTCCACTTCACTACTCAGAAATATCAATCTTACATTATGTACTAAATAAAAAAATGTACAATTTCCTCTGAATTAAAACATTAGTGTCTAGAGACACATAAAACTTGTAAAACTAAAAGCTCAATAGCCTAATGAAAGTAGAAATGTCTACAAACTGCTCTCAGCAATGTTGCACAGCAGTAAGCTTTATCAACTGTGTACAGAGCTCCACAGATAGAGCACTAGTGAGGCCTTAGCTGTGCTGAGGCTAGCTTCTTAATGCTGAAGTTGCATTTGAGTCATACATACTCCTATAATAATCACAATAATCACATTGGTTCCCCAAATTAGGCTTGGATGCAATTCCAAAATAAAATTAAATTTCTAATAATCTAGTAAAAGAAGAGAAAGCACAAATTACCCCAAACCATGAATTATATTATATCTACAGCAAATACTTTTTCTCCAGACTCACCATCAGTAATAAAAAATGATGTGTATTAGAGATCCTCTTCCTCCTCTAAGAAAGTATAAATTAACAATAAAGAAGGGTTAGAAGCTGCAACTCTGCATCCAGTATTCCACAGATATGATAATACCCTTCAGATACCCAAACATTAGTTTTGTATGTAAATTATAATTTGTAACCTCTGTGGTATGAAAAGATTCAGACCTCCACAGAAAGATATCTAGATTTGTGTATGCTATTGAATACATTTGATCTACCTTCAAAAAAGACTTTACATATCTTTGTATAAACATGAACTATGCTTTGGAATTATACTTTTCAAGGTCTTGTTAAAAAGAAAAAAGAAAAAAAGAACTTTTGGACCCAAAACCTGGAGTAACTGGGACCAGCGGGACCAGGCATACAGAAACTCCACCAGCCCAGTGGCTCAGGTTGCTTCTGGTCCATCTGGGCCAGCCAGTGCCGTGAGCAGACCTTGGGTACAAGTTCTGCACGAGTCCCACAACACTCAGAGGAAGCTCCACTCCCAGGTGCTCTAACATGCCCAAGATCAGAGGTGAGGAGGACACAACATCTATTCCAACACCAGGAGTAACTGGGACCAGTGGGACCAGGCACACAGGAACTCAACCAGCCCAGTGGCTCAGGTTTCTTCCAGTCTGTCTGGGCTAGTGCCCTGAGCAGACCTTGGGTGCAAACTCCACAGCCAGTCCCAAAACAGCCAGAGGAAGCTCCACTCCCAGGTGCTCTAACAAGCCCAGGATCACAGAATCACAGAAACTCGACTCTGAGGAGTTCTGACACAACCAGGATCACAGGAAAAACAGACTCCAGACAGATTTAACAAGGGCAGGTAGCACTAGAGATAACCAGATGATATGGGGCAAATATAAGAATATAGGCAACACAAACCAAGGTTACTTGGCATCATCAGAACCCAATACTCAGACCATAGCAAGTCCTAGACACACCATCACACCAGAAAAGCAAGATTCAAATATAAAATCACTTCTCAGGATGATGATACAGGACTTTAAGAAAGACATAAACAACACCCTCAAAGAAATATAGGAAGACACATGTAAACAGCTAGAAGCCCTTCAAGAGGAAACACAAAAATCCCTTAAAGAACTAAAGGAAAACACAATCAAACAGGTGAAGGAAATGAGCAAAACCATCCAGAATCTAAAAATGGAAATAGAAACAATAAAGAAATCAGAAAGAAAGGCAGCCCTGGAGATAGAAAACCTAGGAAAGAAGTCAGGAGCCATAGAGGCAAGCATCACCAACAGAATACAAGAGATAGAAGAGAGAATCTCAGGGGCAGAAGATAACATAGAAAACATCGACACAACAGTCAAAGAAAATGCAAAAAGCAAAAAGCTCCTAACCCAGAACATCCAGGAAAACCAGGACACAATGAGAACACCAAACCTAAGGCTAATAGGTATAGAAGAGAGTGAAGACTCCCAAGGTAATGGGCCAGTAAATATCTTCAACAAAATTATAGAAGAAAATTTCTATAAGCTCTAGTAAATACAAAACAAACAAACAAACAAAGACTATATATTTGTGTTCATTTAAGAAAATACTAGTAGTGATGTATTATTTTGAAATATACAGTTAATGTGTTTGGAGTTATTTAAATTTATATTGAGAAAAACATATGTATTTTCAGTATTGCTGTAGACAGGCATCTACATAAGACTGTTAAATTGATTGTTGTTTTGTATCAAACAACTTTTATAATACTCATTTTTATTGTTATAATATTTTTATAAATTTGAAAGAATATGTCAAAAAAGGTATTGTAGGTATTGAAGGCAAACAAGAATGTGATTTAATTTCATTTACTTAAAATACGTTTTTAAATGTTAACAAATTCAGATAAATTGAAATCATGTAACTTTTCTCATCATAATGCAATAAAACTTAAAAAAAACTTTTAAAAGTATCCCTAAAATTAGCTTGAGAACTAAGATACTTTAAAAATAATGTTTGAATTTATGCCATATAATCATTTAGATTATATAGATAACAAAATAATAATACATCTTTTTATTAGATATTTTCTTTATTTACATGTAAATTTCTCCTTTCCCAGTTTCCACTCCAAAAAACAAACAAACAAACAAAAACAACAAGAACAAACCCCTGTTGCCTCCCCCCTTCCCATGCCTGCCACCCCACTCTTTCCCACTTATTGGCCCTGGCATTCCCGTACACTGGGGTACAAAACCTTCACAAGGCCAAGGTCCTCTCCTCCTATTGATGATCAAATTTGCAATCATCTACTATACACATGCTGCCAAAACATTCAGTCCCACCATGTTTAGTCCTTGGTTGGTGGTTGGGTCCTTGGGAGCTCTCAGGGTACTAGTTAGTTCATATTGTTGTTCGTCCTAAGGGGCTGCAAATTCTTTGGCTCCATAGATCCTTTCTCTAACTCCTTCACTGGGGACTGTGTACTCAGTTCAATGAATGGCTGTGAGCCTCTACATCTGATAATAATACATCTTAATATTTGGTTACGTAAAGTTATTACTTAATTCTAAATAGTTGTTTTAACAGTTAAGTCCATATGGATTAGTTATAAGAACTAGACATTTATTATTGAGAATCCTGAATGTGAATCCACAGTTACAGGGAATTTGCATTCTAAAGTACCTTATCTTGTCTCATCATTGCCAGCAAAGCAAATGTCAGAAGGAAATAAAATCTGCATTTTATGCTTTGCATCAATTGAACTCACTTCATGCTTTCCATCACTCAATTTAGCTCATGAATACACATTATTACCAAAGTCCATATTGATATCAATCTTTTTACCTTTTACCAAAAATACATCCCCAGAAATTTTGAACTAAATTTTCTCTAAACCTTTCTTACTAAGAAACTTTCTTATTAACAGAATTGGGTTATCAAAAATGCTACTAAAATAATCATGAGATATAGTTTTAAAAACAAAATTTCTAGTGATAAGGCCAAAGATTCATTTGTATCCAAGACTTTGTTTTGCCACTTATGTTCTCTTGTTTGAAAGAATGTCCTCCTTCCCAGTACTCTAACGGAATGTCCTCCTTCCCAGTACTCTAACGGAATGTCCTCCTTCCCAGTACTCTAACGGAATGTCCTCCTTCCCAGTACTCTAACGGAATGTCCTCCTTCCCAGTACTCTAACGGAGCACAGATCGCATCTTCTTATCAATCCCTTTCTTTTCTTTTGTGGATTGCACAGATAAACCCATTCTCTGGTATAACGTCTTTCTTCTTCTAGGTTCATACAAGGCCCTGAATGGGGCAAAAAAAAAAACCCTGCTCTACCACAGGCCAAGCACCCAGATGACCATGAGGGCTGCCTTTTAACCATCCCCACTCTCTTTCCCCCTAGATATAAGTTTAAGAGAAAACACTAATATGGAATCAATGTCCTATCAGCTTCCTGTTCCCTTAGTTTCCTTGTGAACATACCAGTCTAGCATGTCTTAAAAAAAGGCAAAAACAGCCAAAATTTTCTCTGAAAAATCAGAAAGGAAACAGAAACCAACAACAACAACAAAAAAAAAAAACAACAGCTCAACGAAGACAAACCTAGAAGGTGGCACCTAGACCTACAATCACCCAAACCTAGATGTCTAGATGCCATCTTAAGAATATAATCAATAGCAGTCATGGCAATAAGTCATCATCAGAAGCCATGTATTCTACCTCAGATGGTACTACATATTACAGAATAGTTGAAGCACCAGAAAAAAAAAATCTTAAAATCAATTATATGAAGATGACAAAAGTCCTTAAAGAAGAAATGAAGCAATCACTTCAAGAAATCTTAAAAAAAAAATAAAAATAAAAAAAATAAAAAAATAAACAACTGGAGTGAATGAATAAATCTCTCAAAGAAAGCCCGAAAAGACTGAAAATAACAACAAACAAAAGAAATAATTGAAGGAAAGGTATATAATTGTTTAGCACATGAAAATGTAAATAGAAGTAATAAAGAACACAAGGTGAGAGAATTCTGGTAACTGCAAATCTAGGTAAGTGAATGGAACCTATAGAGGCAACTTCACCAACAGAATACAATATATATAAGAGAGAATGTTATACATTGAAGACATGATACAAGAAATAGGTACATTGATCAAAGTATAATACCTAAAAATTTTTTGACACAAAACATCCAGGAAATCTGAGACACTATGAAAAGACTATACCTAAGAATAATAGGAATAAAATTAAAGAAAAGAATCCCCACTCAAAGGCTCAGAAAATATTTTCAACAAAATCATAGAAGAAAAATATCAGGAGCTCCTAAGGACGAACAACAATATGAACTAACTAGTACCCTCAGAGCTCCCAGGGACTAAACCACCAACCACAGAGTACACATGGTGGGACTCATGGCTCCACCAGCATATGTAGTAGAGGATGGCCAACTTGGCCATCCATGGGAGGAGAGGCTCTGTAAAGGTTCTATGCCCCAGTGTAGGGAAATGCCAGGGCCAGGAGGCGGGAGAGGGTGGGTTGGTAAGCAGGGGGAGGGGAGAGGGAACAGGGGTTGGTTTTTTTGTTTTGTTTTGGTTTGGGTTTTGGTTTTTAGTTCTATTTTTTTTCTTTTTTTCAGAGGGGAAACTGGGAAAGGAGATATCACATGACATGTAAATAAAGAAAGTATCTAATAAAAATCTATATTAAGAAAAAAAAGAAAAAAGAAAAGAAAAATATCCTCACCTAAAAAAGAAGATGCCTATAAAGATACAAGAAACTTATAGAACACCAAAAGGATTAGACCAGAAAAGAAAGTCTCATCTCCACATTATAGTGAAAATGCTAAATATACAGAATATAAAATAATAAGAAAAAGACCAAGATCTATTATAGTTACACATGACTTCTCTGTAGCCTTAGATTTTTCAAAACCTAATTTATTTAGAGTTCTAAAATGCTTCAACCTCCCTTTTAACCCACTGAGCAGAGGTAGGTGAAAAAGAAGGTTAATAATAAAAGAGTTGTGCGCCTGTTTTGTAGTAATTACTTGGGGTGATTCTACTCTTCCTTGTCATGATCTCAGCAGTTCAGTTCAATAGCCAACATTAAACATGAATCAGTAGTGGGGCTCGGTCCAGTAGTAATGCCAAGACTGCCTAACGAACTTTAGTCAGTAGAACTGGCCAGAACCAGCCAGAATACCATGAGAAGTTCTTTGGTGCATTGCCCTCTATGAAGTGAGGTCCAATGAAGACTAGTGAAGCTTTGCAATGTAGAGTAATGCAAGATCTTCCTCTCTCACTGTTTGTGGGGTTCTATTTATATTCTTTTTAAGCATCGTGCACCCTCAAGTATCTGTTTTCAGCAAAGCATCTATACCAGATCTCAAAAGAGAGCTTCCAGAAAAATATCCCTTGACACAACTGAGTTGTTAAAACAAACAAACAATCAAAACAAACAAACAAAAAAAAAAA
>JADRCD010144919.1:0-21890 GCA_019843815.1 Montemys delectorum
ATCTCTTTTCCCAGGTTCCCAGGGAGGGAAAGTCGATAGAGATGATAAAGGTGGAAGGGGGAACCTGATCTGGTATTGGGTGAGGGAAAAGTACTGAAGCCTTGAGGGCCAGAAGAAAGAATGGAAACAGGCAATCTCTGGAGGTAGGAGGTTGGGGGACCCTTCAGAGCATACCAGAGACCTGGGAGGTGAGAAACTCTCAGGACTTAAGAGAGGGACCTTAGATGAAATGCCCTACATTGGGGAGAGAGAATTTGTAGAGGCTACCTCCAGCAAAAAGACAGGGCATCAAGTGAGGGATGGGGTTGCCATCCCACAGTCAAAACTCTGACCCATAATTGTTCCTGTCTGAAAGAACTGCAGTGATGGAAATGGAGAGGAGCTTGAGGAAAAAAAGGTCCAGCAACAGACCCGAAGTGGGATCCAGCTCATGTGGAGGGCCCAAGGCCTGACACTATTACTGAGGCTATGGAGTGCTCACAAAAGAATCCTAGCATTACCTCACTTTGAAAGATTCAATAAGCAACTAAAAGAGTCAGATGCAAATATTTTCACCCAACCAATGGAGTTCTGTTGACCCTTGTTCCCTGATTTAGGGAAAAGCTAGAAGAAGTCGAGGAAGATGGTGACCCTGTAGAAGGAACAGTAGTCTCAATTAACCTGGACCCTGAGAACTCTCAAACATTAGACCACCAACCAGGCAGTATACAGCAGCTGATATGAGGCCCCCAACACATATACAGCAGAAGGCTGCCTTGTCTGTGTTGAGTCAGAGAAGATGCATCTAACCCTCAAGTGACTGGAGGTTCCAGGGAGTTTAGAGGTCTGGTGGGGTAGGGGGTAGGAATGTGGGATAGGGGGCATCCTCATGGAGATATGGTGGCAGGGAGTACATATGGGATGTGTAATAGTTAGTCAGAGGGAAGGCCTGGAGGAGAATAAAATTTGGAGTGTAAATAAATATAAAAAAGATTTAAAAAAATTTAAGTGATACCATTAATGTACAATGTATTTCTCCATCTTCTGTATACCTTAAAATAAAATTTATGTCATTTCTATGGCTCCTAGAAGAAAATGTAAAACAATAAAAGTCATTGGTCTTTCTTAAAGGATAATGAAGAAAAATAAATCCTTACTACCTTAGGAACTAAAACCAAAGTAATGCCGGACAAATTCTACTTGTGGACCTCAACTAAAGCTATGTTGGCAAAACTTTTTTTTTTTATTAAATATTTTCTTTATTTACATTTCAAATGTTCTCCCCTTTCCTGGTTTCCCCTCTGAAAAAAGTAAAACCCTATTCGCTCCCACCACCCCCTGATCACCAACCCACCCTCTCCTACTTCCTGGCCCTGGCATTCCCCTACACTGGGGCATAAATCCTTCACAGAGCCAAGGGCCTCTCCTCCCATTGATGACCGACTAGGCCATCTTCTGCTACATAGGCAGCTGGAGCCATGAATCCCACCATGTGCACTCTTTGGTTGGTGATTTATTCCCTGGAAGCTCTGAAGGTACTGGCTAGATCATATTGTTGTTCTTCCTATGTGGCTGCAAACCCCTTCAGCTCCTTGAGTCCTTTCTCTAGCTCCTTCACTGAGGACCCTGTTCTCAGTTCAATGGACGGCTGTGAGCCTCCACTTCTGTATTAGTCAGGCACTGGCAGAGCCTCTCAGGAGACAGCTATATCAGGCTCCTCACAGGAGTGAGCCTGCACTTGCTGGCATCCACAATAGTTGCTGGGTTTGGTGAATGTATATGGAAAGGATCCCCAGGTGAGGCAGTCTCTAGATTATCTTTCCTTCAGTCTTGGCTCCACACTTTGTATCCACACTTTGTTCATCTTTTTCTTGAGTTTCTTGTGGATTGTGGAATTGTATTTTGGGTATTCTGAGCTTCTGGGTTAATATCCACTTACCAGTGAGTGCATGCCATGTGTGTTCTTTTGCAACTGGGTTATCTCACTCAGGATGGTATCCTCGAGATCCATACATTTCCCTAAGAATTTCATGAATTTATTGTTTTTAATAGCTGAGTAGTACTTCATTATGTAAATGTACCACATTTTCTGCATCCATTCCTCTTTTGAGGGACACGTAGGTTCTTTCCAGCTTCTAGCTATTATAAATAAGGTTGTTATGAACACAGTGGAAAATGTATCTTTATTACATGTTGGAGCATCTTCTGAATATATGCCCAGAAGTGGTGTTGCTAGGTCCTCAGGTAGTACTATGTCCAATTTCCTGAGGGATTGCCAAACTGATTTCCAGAGTGGTTGTACCAGCTTGCAATCCCACCAGCAAAGACAGTGTTCCTCTTTTTCCACAACCTTGCCAGCATCTGCTGTCACTTGAGTTTTTTATACCAGCCATTCTGATTGGTGTGAGGTAGAATCTCAAGGTTGTTTTGATTTCCATTTCCCTGATGACTAAGGATGTTGAACATTTCTTTAGGTGCTTCTCAGCCATTCAGTATTCCTCTGGTGAGAATTCTTTGTTTAGCTCTGTAATCTATTTTTAATAGGGTTATTTGGTTCTCTAGAGTCTAACTTCTTGAGTTCTTTATATATATTGGATATTAGCTCTCTGTTGAATGTAAGATTAGTAATGATCTATTCCCAATCTGTTAGTTGCCATTTTGTCCTTTTAACAGTGTCCTTTGCCTTACAGAAGCTTTGTAATTTTATGAGGTCCCATTTATCAATTCTTGTTCTTAGAGCACAAGTTATTGGTGTTCTGTTCAGGAAATTTTCCCCTGTGCCTATGTTCCCAGGCTCTTCCCCACTTTCTTTTCTATTAGTTTCAGTGTATCTGGTTTTATGTGGAAGTCCTTGATCCTCTTGGACTTGAGCTGTGTACAAGGAGATAAGAATGGATCAATTTGCATTCTCCTACACGCTGATTGACAGTTCAGCCAGTACTATTTGTTGAAAATGCTGTCTTTTTTCCACTGGATAGTTTTAGCTCCTTTGTTTTAAGATCAAGTGACCATAGGTGTGTGGGTTCATTTCTGGGTCTTCAATTCTATTCCATTGACCTACCTGCTTTCCACTGTACCAATACCATGAAGTTTTTATCACAATTGCTATGTAGTACAGCTTGAGGTCAGGGACGGTGATTCCACCAGAAGTTCTTTTATTTTTGTGAATAATTTTCACTATCCTAGGTTTTTGTTACTCCAGATGAATTTGCAAATTGCTCTTTTTAGCTCTGTGAAGAATTGAGTTGGAATTTTGATCGAGATTGCATTGAATCTGTAGATTGCTTTAGGCAAGATGGACACTTTTATATTATATTAATATTTTATATTAATCCTGCCAATCCATGAACATAGGAGATCTTTCCATCTTCAGAGATCTTCTTCGATTTCCTTCTTCAGAGACTTGAAGTTCATTTCATACAGATATTTTACTAGTTTAGTTAGAGTCACACCAACGTATTTTATATTATTTATGACTATTGTGAAGGGCATTGTTTCCCTAATTTCTTTATCAACCTTTTTATCCTTTGTGTAGAAGAAGGCTACTGATTTACTTGAGTTGATTTTATATCCAGCTACTTTGCTAAAGTAGTTTGTAAGGTTTAGGAGTTCTCTGGTGGAATTTTTGGGTTCAGTTCAGTATACTATCATATCATCGGCAAATCCTTACCTCAATAGGAACTGAAACAAAATAATGCAGGATAAATTCAACTTGTAGATCTCAACTATAGCTATTTTGCTAAAACTTTATGTTTTATTGTATAAGAATTTCTTCCATGAATATATGAGAGTTCACCAACTCCATATCACATCCTCTCCTGTCGACTTCTCCCCAACCAATTTTCTCTCATTTTTAAAAGCTAATTCAGGCTTCTGCCATGTGCATAACTATAGGGCCATCTACTGGAACACAGCAGGCCTCTCAGAGGATATACCATTGAAGAAACCTGGCCTTCCATACCCCAATATTAATTGATCACCAATAGATCCTTATCAAGGAAAATGGTACTTGTGGCCATTTCTTCCATTCAGGCTAGGATTTTTGCTGCCTTTATCATGTGTAGAGCTTGTAAGCACTCATAGCTACTTTAAGTTTATAAGTGTGGTATTCCTGTCATGTCTGGCAAATACTGGTACACAGCATACATCTTCCTCTGCATCCATCCAAATGTTCACAATCATCTTCTGCAGTGACCTCTGCATCTTAGTAGGAAGATTGTGATAGGGATAGTATTTTTAGAGCTAAGTTCTCCATGGGTTAGTAGTCTCTGCAATATGATCAGTTGTGGCTCTCTCAAGTAAATGGCACATAGTACAAATATAACCTCCTCCATAGTTTCTAGTTCTGCTAATATACAGGTATAAATTTGATTACTTATGGTCCAGTTAATTATTCCAAGAATGAGTTTGTTCTTGTGAAAAGATGCTAAATACAAAACAAAACAATTGTTTGCTCCAATAACAATTGTTAGTCAAATGTACCTAGGGACACATCTTATCTTGCCTATGGTCATTAATGGGCCTAAAGCTAGATAATATTAATTAATATCCTGCAGTCTTAGCTTACCTATGGACATCTGTCACTACCCAGTAGAGTAGTGGGAAATGAGACTTCCTGGTTGGTGATAGCTTTCATCATGACTTGTTGATCAGTATGGGGTGTCTTTAGTAACAGAGTTTTACTTCAATTTCTGGAACATAGTCAAGGGTAAAGACAATAGTCTACAATGTTGGAGGTGGGTGGAGAAATAATGCTTTCTTAGCATTGGGCTATAATTTTGAAAACCTATTGGATCTGTGACAGGCATTGTCCCCATGATATACAATAACTCCATTAATCTACATACATATAAGCATGTGTATAAATTTTAGAAAATTTCTACAGTAGTAGATCTAATCTTTAGTACCTGGAACTGGTGAAATTTCACCTTGACATCCCTATCAACAGAGGCTGTGAAGTATTAAGGATCCCGACCATCTCTGAGGTTCTAAGACTTCATCTATACTTCAAAGATTTATCATTTCTGTAGATCCTGTTCATCTAATTTTATTTTTCTTTAGAGTTAATTTTTACCATAACATTTTATTATATATACTATCATGTTTTGTGTATGCTAGTTTTGTTTGTATGTCCAGTGTTATCTGAAGTCAGAAACACATAAAGGCATTATCTAGAACTCAGTTATGAACTGTTGGAGCCTGCCATGTGGGTGACTGAGTTATCTCTTCACTTCATTTTTAACTCATGTTTCATATGACCTATGTTTTTCTCCAAACTGTAAACTGAAAAGGTGTGGAAGGTGCAATATTGACAGCTTAGAAGCTTTTAAAAGCATTTTTTGAACTATAAATATTGTGTATATATTCTATATATAATATCTAGTACTGTTTTGCTACTATATCTGTATCATGTTTTTATCAAATTTTCAACTATTTTTGTCCAAACTTAATATATTCTTTTAGACCAACTTAATGCTGCCAGTGTGTGCATATTGTAGAGTCACACATCGGACTGTGTGTTACTAGTACTGAAAACAACTGACTCGCCTTTCTACAGTAGCCAATAGCTACTCAACTAGCAGTAGGACTTTATGAATTCTTTCTCCAGTCATGCTATGATTATGATTGGCTTGATTGTTTTCAAGTCTAGTACATAAAGGTATAGTTGCTATGAATTCATGTCAGTATTAACTATTTTTTTATGTCTAAACAGATTTGCAATAGTAATGTCTTACCACTAGCTCTCTAAAATCTGTCTACGCCTTCTTCTGTAATTTTTCCTTAACCTTTAAGGGAAGGGAGTATGAGCTAGAGATTTTATTGTAACTACATGTTTAGACACACTTTACCAGGATCTTTTATCTTTGATATGAAGTTGACAATTTATTGTCCTTAAGTATTTTCAGGAAATACCTAACTCTTTTGCCCATGAATACTAAGTTTCTAGATTGACATGTTGTAGAGCAATATCAGATATAAATATCCAGAGGAGTTTCAATTAACCGACATGAATATGAATTAGACCTATTGTGGTCTTTCTGGAATGAGACAGTGGTTCTAGTCTGAGAATTCTGGCCTATGTCAGTGTGACCATTGGTGTGCTTGAGTGGAAAGTTAGGTCAATCAAGAGACATTAAAGCATCAGCATAGTTTGTGACCATTATTACTAGTTTTTCAAATTATTGAATTGTGTTCCGTCTCTTGCTGCATAGCTATGGCTGCCTTCCAGAATCCTAAAAAAAAAAAACAAAAAACAAAAAAAACATGAAGGCATGAAAGTGACCTTACTGACTCTTATTGTTCATTTCTCTGAAGAATTGGGATATTATTACACCCATTATACCAATATGAAACATAAACTGTATCTTTGAACACAACAAAGATTGTTCACGTTTATTAGCATCAATGAAAGCTTTTGGTGCTGGCGTTTTTCTAGTTGTTAAAACAATTAATTTTATCACCATATTTTCATACACTAGCAGCTCGTTGCAGATTTCTACTAGTAGCCATGGTGTTTTGACCCCTTGATGGTGTGCTAAGGATCAAATCAGAGCCTGAGACCTGCTGGGCAAATGACTGCACTGAGCCTTGACCTGATGGATTTTAATTTTATTGTATCATTTATTACCAAAGACAATTCTACATATTTTATATTTTTCTAACAGTGGCATCCTATTATATCAATATCTTTTAGCACAGAACAAAAAATATTTAAACATTTCAGCATTAAAAGATGAGCCATAGGGTTTAGTCACAGTATTGTAGGATGTCAGTTCAGTCTGACTGAGCAGGTGAGTGATGTGCAGGTTCAGCTTGGATCCTTTATTTGCCTGTAGTTAAACCAATAGCTAATAGGCAACCCAGGTTTCTGATGGCCTCAAGAGGAAGAATTTCATCAATCATAAAATCCTCTTCTTTCCTCTTAGGCTTACAAGGGTTTAGTCAAGTGGTTGATGTGTTCCAAAAATATAGGAAGAGAAACACCAGAGTCATTTTCATTTTGGGTTTCCAACTACTTTAACTTCACTCCTATCTTTTTATTTTATTTTATTTTATTTTGAATTTTAAGAATATCCAATTTGAATATAAATAGAGTATTTTTTTTACAGAATATAAAATGATGGTTTTAGTTATGGACACATTTCACACAGTCAATCCTACAGCCAAAGCAGTCAATGGATTCACTATTACCCATATTGTTCACCAGATATGAGAACTTGATAATTTTATAAACAAGATATTTGGTTCCTGCTGTGTAATCATTACAAACCAACTTTGCAAATCTACTATGTGCTTCTTCCAGTCCAGGGCTTTTAAACATACATAGGTGGGAGAGCATAGCTGTTCCCACTTCCTCTGGCTTTTGTCACTTAGTATATTGACCTCTAGGGACATCCATGTACTTACGAATAAGAGAA
Organism: Montemys delectorum; assembly: GCA_019843815.1. Classification (NCBI taxonomy): domain Eukaryota; kingdom Metazoa; phylum Chordata; class Mammalia; order Rodentia; family Muridae; genus Montemys; species Montemys delectorum. Next base: position 7,398 of record JADRCD010144919.1, read on the forward strand.
AACTCTTTTATTTCCCTTGTGAATCTATCACATTTTCTTCATTCATCAATCCCCATGGACACAACAGTTCTTTTCATGGATTTCTCACTATGACTAACACCAAGGTAAATATTAGTCTTTATTTTTTCAGGATATGCTTACAGTAGTAATGTTGCTAATATAACTAATATCATACATGGTTTTATATTTGTAGAATAATTTTGAAAGTTATTTTATAATAATTATGCAATTGGTATACCCATCAACAGCATACAGGGACACCTCTTTCTTTTCCTGCTTTCCAAGATTCTTCATTGCTTGCATTTTTATTAATAGCCATTTTAGCAAATTTGAAGTAACATTTTAATTTTTTTGTTTTTCTATTTGATTACTAATCAATGATCTTGGGTACCTTTCATATATCTGCCAGCTGTTTATGTTTATTTTGTAGAAAAATATATTCTCAGGCCTTAATGACAATTATTCAAGTTGTTTGTGGTTCCCCTACCACTTTATTTGCTATTGAATTATATAAGATTCTTATTTCTTTAGGCAGTAGTCATTTTTAAATGTTAATTAAACTTTTTTCTTCAAATATATGGTCTCCATTTTTTATTTTGTTATCATTTTAGTAAAGAATGTTTTAAGTTTATGTTTCCCCCCAACTTATTTTTGCTTTTATGGGCTAATCTATTTACCAACATGTGAAAATGTTAGTGTTAAGATACATGCTAGGGATATTTTCTCCTATGTTTTCACTTGGTATTTTACAAGTGTCCTTTTTTGGTATATGATGGAAACACATGTCTATTTTATTATTCCACCAGTGGATGTAAATAAGGTTCTCTGATCCCTGCCTGTGAATCCTGTTCCCCTAAAGGGACTGCCTTGTCTGCCTTCAGTTGGAGAAGATGTTCCTACTGCTGCAGTCACTTGAGGTACCGGGGTAGGTTAGTGCCTAGAGAAGCCTCTCCCCTTTGGGGAGAGGCTGTGTAATGCTGTCGGTACTGGGAGGAGTTTATTTAAAGTAACTGGGAGGAGGGGACTTGCGATTGAGATGTAAAGTGGATAAATAACTAAGTTATGGGGGAAAAGATGAGATATACAGAACCAAATTTTGTAAGATGGGAAAAATTACGCCATAAAAATATTTCTAGACCAAATGCCATTAAGACAATAAAAGCCACACCATAAAAATGCATTGAATGGAGCAAGAGAAAAGACACTTTTCATATTTGTTTGAACCCCCATTGGATTCTCAAGTCAGACATTTTACTTACATATTCAAAGTTCTGAAGAAAAAGAAAATAAACAAATCCATGCCCCCCCCCCAAAAAAACCACAGATTAATTCAAAGAATTTTAATCATCATCATTTGGGGATTAGCTTTAATGGCAATTTTGATAGAAAATATTCCTTAATGAAAGAAAACATTTTAGTATTCTTGTCATTGCCAGAATGTTATTATTTATAGACAGAAATGCTTTTATAGCTTGCCAAAATGGAAATTTCTAATGTAGCCTTCAGATCTGGAAGCCCCATTTATAGCCGATGCCTTTCTTAGGAACTATGTTTATTCATTACTTTTTTTGTCTTCTTCATGTGCTCGAATGGTAAGTCTCTTACTCATAACCAACACTGTGCTTATATAAACATTGCAATTAAAATTAAAATATGCTAATGTTTATTTAAAGTAATGTTTCCATTGAGTCTTTGAGAATTTTATACATATAAAACCTATTTTATCTCACCCCCTTCATCTCTCTCCTATACCAAAGAAGGCCCAGGAATCTTTGTCTTTCTCAAGTCCATGTCTTTGTATAAAAAAAAAAAAATTAACAATTCCATCATTGCTTTCTGGTATTTTCCATTTACTTTCTCACATATGAAGAAATTACCTTTCTCTTCCTATTTGGTCGCATTGTCCAGCTTTAATACAAGAGGAGGTATCTAGTCTTTTGGTATCTTGTCATGCCATGATTGGGTAATATGCCTGGGAACTCTGCCATTTTTCTGAAAAGAAACAGGAGGAGTGGATGGGGTGGGTATTGCAGGGAGGGATTGTAAGAGGAGAGAGTGGAAAATGCAGTAGGGATGTTACATATGAGAGAAGAGTAAATTTTTAAAAGCAGAGGAAAATAAATATCTTTTAGCAAAAACATAGGACCTTTTCTTTTTTTAATCCATTAGTTATTATTAAAATTATATAATTATGTATGTGTGTTTAGCTTAGAATCCATTCAAAAAGTGTCCCAAAACAGGGAATTGACATCTTGTCATAGAGTTTTGAAGTTTCAATAACATAATAGTTATTACATGTGACAATTTGTATCTAATTATTTATAAAATGTTGTCTCTTAAGACAGAGACCTGGAATAGGGGAGGTGCCCAAGAATCAACAGGGTTATCCATAGCCTCCTGTGACCAGGCAGGAATCTCAGTGGGTAATAAGAACAATAACCCACCAACAAATCTTTCAACCCTAAACCTATCCTGGCCACAAGAAATGCAGGTACTGGGGATGGAGCAGAGACTGAGGGAACAGCCACCAATAACAGGTCCAACTTACAACCCATCACATGGACAATAACCAATGCTTGACACTCTTAATGATACTATGTTATGCACAGAGACTTGAGTCTAGCATGGCTGTCTGCTGAGAGGCTCTACCCAGCAGCTGACTCACACAGATGCAGACACTGACAGTCAAACAGTGGATGGAAGAATAGAAGAAAGGATTGAAGCCCCTAAGGGGATAGAAACTCCACAAGAAGACCAACAGAATCAACTAACCTGTATAAGGCTCTCAGAGACTGAACCACCAACCAAAGGACATACACAGGCTACACCTAGGCCTCTCCACAAATGTGTTGCAGAGGTGTAACTTGGTCTTCATGTGGGTCCCAAACAACTGGAATAGGGGCTATCTCAAAAACTATTGCCTGTACTTGGGATATGTTCTACTAGCTAGGTTGCCTTTTCTGGTCTCAGCGGGAGAGGAAGTGCCTAGACTCTAAAGGACTTGAAGTGCTAGGGTTGGGAGCCAGGGATAACCTGGAGGAGTGCACCAGCTCAGAGGAGAAGGGGAGAGGGAGATAGGGGAAGGATTTTGGGAGACGGTTACCTGGAAAGGGTCAGTGATCAGGTTGTAAAGTGAATAAGTTAAAAAAAAAAATTAGGTATGCATTGCATGCTACCAAAGGAGAAATATTTAAAAAAAAAAAAAAAAAAACCTATAAACCCTTCAATCGTTCAGTCAACAATGGTGCAATGGTGCAATGGTGACCTGCCTGCAAGATACAGGATGCCATAGAGGGACAGAGATTCTGGGAATAAATACCCAATATATAAATTGATTTATAGCTCATTTACCTGACATTTCTAGGGTGCCCAAGAATCTGAAACTAGGGCTTTCCTTTCTCATCCATTATCAGTGAAGTTTTCTCCAGCAGGGAAGAAACAAAGAGGTCTACTGTCAGACCATGTGTAGACTGAGAGACTTGAGAGCAGTCAGCAATAAACTAGGTAGGATGTTTCCATAAAATCCTTTCTCTCTAGGCTCAGGCAACTATGAGAAAAAGAGATAGAAAGGGAGGGTAAAAGACAGAGAGGATCACAGACACCAAAGAAAGAAGACATTTTTAACACAGCAGGACTGATGGACATATGAACTCAGAGAGACTGTGGAAGCATTTACAGGGTCTCCAAATGTGGAGGAATATACATTAATCCCCATTCTTAACCCAGAAGCTATCTACAAATGTAAACACTCACAAATGAAAAATTTGTTTTCTCCAACAGAGAAATTGTGGAAACTACTGGAAAGACAGACCCAATACGCAACAGAAAATAGAATAAATGCCATCATTGAGGAACTCATAATGTTTTGTCAGAGCATTTTTAAAAACTTATTGGTCCATTGTTTATACATACAATTTCCAGATTTGTGTATCATGTGGTGTTTTGCACATGTAAATGTGAATTTCTGCATCAATATTTGTTTCTTTTGCTTTTTTGTTGACTATTTTACTTCTGTTTGTTTGGTACTGTTCTCATTTGTTTATTTTTGCTTAAAATTGTTTCACATTGTTTTTTTTTTTTCCATTTCACTTGTCATTATCATTCATTAGGTGCCTGTTTTTATTTTTATTTTTATTTTATTTTATTTTTTTAAGAAGAGAAGGAGAAGATGATCCTGGTGGGAGAAGAGATGAACAAAAACTTGGAGTAGTTGGAGAGGGGAAGCCATAATCAAAATAAATTGTAAGGAAGAAATCTGCTTTAAATAAATTACAAAAGAAAAGGAAACAAAAAGTTTTATTGTTTTTAAAAGTTATAGGTATATAAACAAAGAATTGTTCATGAATATCAATAAATATGCTGTTTTATTGATACCCATTAATTATTTTGAAAATGGTTTCATGAAAATCAAGACATTGTAACTACATTTCTGAAAACTACTTTGTAATATCCATTGAAGTAGTCTATAATATGTCATTATTCTTTTTACTAATAGCATTGTAAATATAAACACAGGTTCTTGATAACATTTCTCAGTTCTATTACTTCCTCTTAAAAAAGTAACAGCACTGTTCATATGGTCAATCAAGTCAGGTAATTATTTTTTGTGCCTTATATGTGATGGGTGGTTCCATTATTCTACCACCACTGTTTCACATTTTTCTTAAGATAGTAAAAGCTAATGCACACTTCATACCAAAGTAATTTTTGTATAGTATCTGATTTTATTTCACATAAAATTTATAGCAGGACATTGACTACTTGTAAATGATGTCATATTTCTTTTTATTTGGTGTAAATTACTGTACAATTACTTCATATATTAACCACTTCTCATGACTGTATGTGCCAGGGACCTTTCCTGGAATTTACTTGGGGACAGGGCATCCTACAGAGGAGATTAGGAGTCAGCAAGTGGAGGAGGGAATGAGTCAGACAAGAATAGTCCAGAGAATCTCCCAGCTCTGACTGACAACCAATAAGTTGCAACTTTATTTTTGCAGGTTTCACAGAACAACAAGAGACTAATGACTATTCAAGAAGTACAGATTATGTGTTTGATTTTTTTCATTACATGTCCAGGATTACAAGTTCAGTCATATTTAAAAATACAAATATAACTTATTTTATTTTTAGTATCACCCCTATAACATCCCTTTAGAGAATAAAGAATGTTGCCTCCAAAGCACATATGTGTACTATATGACATCCTGCTTTTAGGTTGGAAGTGTTTGAAGCTTTAAAGCACTCCAGACAAGTAGAAAATATCTGATAGGTCTTTTTATGAATAACAAATACTAATATCTAATACCTTATAATATACAGTTTTATCATTTATGCTACAAAGAAGGAAAAGTATATTTTAGTCAATTTATCATATTTATTAAGTTCTACCACTTCAAAGGTATATCCTGTATGAATCTGTATCTTCAAGCTATATTTTCAGAGAATTGTAAGTAAAAAAATAAGAGACAGTGAATCTGTAACCTATTCTCATGGCCAGCCAGAGTTTGTCAATTGTCTTTGTTTACCCTGTACCAGTTATGTCTTTTGAGTTTGCTAAGGGAAATATACCCAAAGAAGATTCTTGGAGTATGGCCTTGTGTAGCTGCATAGTTATCTGTGCTTAATGATCTTCAGGTCATAAGAATGACTTCCAAACAGGGCCAGATACAGTTAACTTTAGGATCTTTGTGGAAAGATTCAGATATAAACAAGGTAGAGTATCCTCTCTAACATCAAATAAAATAGACCTTTGTTTTGGATTTTTTTAGATATTTTATTTATTTACATTCAAACATTATCCCTTTTCCTGGTTTTCCCTCTGAAAACCCCTATCTCCACATGCCTCCCCCCTATTCACCAGCCTACATACTCACACTTCCTGATCCGGGCATTCCCCTACACTGGGACACTGAGCTTTCACAGAACCAAGGGCCTCTCCTCCCATTGATGACCTACAAGGCAAATACTCTTGTACATATGCAGCTGGAGTCATGGGTCCCTCCATGTGTGCTCTTTGGTTGGTGGTTTAGTTACTGGGCTCTCTGGGGGTACTGGTTGGTTCATATTCTTGTTATTCATATGGAACTGCAAACCCCTTCGGTTCTTAGGGGCCTTTCTCTAGTTCCTCCATTGGGAACCCTGTGCTAATTCCAGTTGTTGGCTGAGAACATCCACCTCTGTATTTGACAGGCTCTGGCAGAGCCTCTCAGGAGACAGCTATGTCAGACTCCTGTCAGCAAGTACTTGTTGGCATCCACAATAGTGTCTGGGTTTGGTAACTGTAAATGGGATGGATCCCCAGTTAGGGCAGTTGACGGTTGGCCTTTCATTCAGTCTCTGCTCCACACTTTGTCTCTGTATCTCCTCCCATGGGTATTTTGTCCTCCCTTCTAAAAAGAACCAAAATGTTCACACTTTGAGCTTCCTACTTCTTGAGCTTCATGTAGTCAGTGAAATGTATCTTGGGTATTCTGAACTTCTGAGCTAATATCCACTTATCAGTAAGTACATACCATATGTGTTCCTTTGTGATTGGGATACCTCACTCCGGGTGATATTTTCTATTTCCATCCATTTGCCAAAGAATTTCACAAGTTCATTGTTCTTAATAGCTGAGTACTACTCCATTGTGTAAATATACCATGTTTTCTGTATCCATTACTCTGTTAAAGGACATCTGGATTCTTTCTAGCTTCTGGCTACTATATATCAGGGGTCTATGAACACAGTGGTGTATCCATCAAGATCAAGTAGGCTTCATCTCAGGGATGTAGGGATGGTTTCATATATAGAAATCCATCAACGTAATTCACTACATAAACAAACTCAAAGAAAAAAAAACTAATGATCATTTCATTAGATGCTGAGAAAGAATTTGACAATATCTACCACCCCTTCATGATAAATGTCTTGGAAAGATCAGGAATTCAAGGTTCATACCTAAATATAAAAAAAAAAAAAGCAATATACAGCAAACCAGTAGCCAACATCAAACTAAATGGAGAGAAACTTGAAGCAATCCCACTAAAATCAGGGACTAGACAAGGTTGCCCACTCTCTCTCTACCTATTCAATATTGTACTTGAAGTTCTAGCCAGAGCAATTAGACAATGAAAGGAGGCAAAAGGGATACAAATTGGAAAAGAAGAAGTCAAAATATCATAATTTATGGATAATATGATAGTGTACTTAAGTGACCCCTAAAATTCCACTAGAGAACTTCTAAACCTGATAAACAACTCCAGCAAAGTAGCTGAATAAAAAAAAAAAAACTCAAAAAAATTCATAGCTTTCCTCTACTCAAAGAACAAACAATCTGAGAAAAAAATTAGGAAAATAACACACTTCACAATTGTCACAAATAATATAAAATATCTTGGTGTGACTCTACGCAAGTGAAAAATCTGTATGACAAGAACTTCAAGTCTCTGAAGAAAGAAACTGAAGATGATCTCAGAAGATGTAAACATCCTCCATGCTCATGGATTGGCAGGATTAATATAGTAAAAATGACCATCTTGCCAAGAGCAATCTACAGATTCAATGTAATCCCCATCAAAATTCCAACTCCTTTTTTTCATGGTGTTAGGAATAGCCATTGGCAAATTCATCTGTAATATCAAAAACCCCAGGGTAGCAAAATCTCTTCTCAATAGTAAAAGAACTTCTGGTGGAATCACCATCCCAAACCTCAAGAGGTACTACAGAGCAATCGTGATTAAAAACTACCTGGTATTGGTACAGTGACAGGCAGGTAGGTCAATGGAATAGAACTGAAGACCCAGATATGAACCCACACACCTATGATCACTTGATCTTTGACAAAGAAGCTAAAATCTCCAGTGAGGAGAGTGGGGAATAGCATTTTAAACAAATGGTGCTTGTTCAACTGGTGCCTAGCATGTAGAAGAATGGAAATTAATCCATTGTTATCTCCTTGTACAAAGCTCAAGTCCAAGTGGATCAAAGACCTCCACATAAATCCAGATACACTGAAACTAATAGAAAAGAAAGTGAGGAAGGGCTCAAGCACATGCGCACAGGGGAAAAATTCCTGAACAGAACATCGATAGCTTATGCTCTAAGATCAAGAATTGACAAATGGGCCTTCATAAATTACAAAGCTCCTGTAAGGCAAAGGACAATTTTGGCAATAGGACAAAATGGCAACCAACAAATTGGGAAAAGATCTTTACCAACTCTACATTTGATAGGGGGATAATATCCAATATATAAAAAGAACTCAATTAGAATCCAGAGAACCAAATAACCCTATTAAAATCGACTTGCAAGCAAAAGTTCTCAAAAGAGCTAGTGAAGGACACAATCAAAGCTTCAAAGGAAAAAATCCACCAAGATGCAAGGGTACCCACATCAATGAAAGAAACGTTACTAAAGCTCAAAACACGCATTGAAGCTCACGTAAGAACAGTGAGAGACTTCAACACCTCACTCTCAACTATGAACAGGACACTGAAACAGAACCTAAACAGAGATACAATGAAACTATAAGGAATTATTGACCAAATGGATTTGATGGATACCTAGAGGACACTTCACTCAAAAACAAAAGAATATGTCTTCTTCTTAGCACCTTCTGGTCCCTTCTTCAAACTGAGTATATACTTGTAGACAAAGCAAGCCTCCACAGATATGGCAGACTGAAATAATCCCAGGCATTCTGTCCGATCACCAGAGACTAAGGTTGTTCTTCAGTAACAATAAATACAAAGAAAAGCTCACATACTCATGGAAAATGAACAACTTTCTACTCAATGATAACCTTGTCCTGGAAGAAATAAAGCAAGAAATTAAAGACTTTATAGAATTCAATGAAAATGAAAGCACAGCATGCCCAAACTTATGGAAAACAATGAAAGCCATACTAAGAAGAAAATTCAGACCACTACATGCCTTCATAAAGAAACTGGAGAAATCTACTAGCAACTTAACATCACCCCTGAAAGTGCTATAACAGAAAGAAACAAACATATGCAGCAGAAAGCAATCAAACTTAGGGCTGAAGTCAACCAATGAGGAACAATTAAAAATGGGGTAGAGAGCTAGTCATGAATCTCAAATGGCTGAAAACCACTTAAGGAAATGTTCATCATCCTTAGTCATCAGGTGAATGCAAATCAAAATGTCCCTGAGATTCTATGTTACACCAATCAGAATGGCTAAGATCAAATACTTAAGTGACAGTAGATGTTGGTGAGGTGTGGAAAATAGGAGCATTAGTCCATTGCTTGTGGGGCTGCAAACTGGTACAACAGCTCTGGAAATTTATCTGGTTGTTTCTCATAAAATTGGAAATAGTCCTACCTAAAAACACAGCTATACCACTCCTGGGCATATACTTAATACATGTTCCACATATCACAAGGACACATACTCCACTTTACTCATAGTAGCCTTATTTGTAATAGCCAGAAGCTGAAAACAACCTAGATATTCTTTGACTGAGGGACTACTACTCAGTTATTCAGCTATTAAAAATGAGGACACCATGAATTTTACAGGTAAATGGATGGAAGTAGAAAATATCATCCTGAGTGAGGTAGCACATACCAAAAAGGACATGGTATGTACTCAGTGATGAGTGGATATTAACTGAAAAGTTCAGAATATCCATGATATAACTCACAGACTATGCAAATCTTAGTAAGAAGGAATGCCCAAGTGTAGATGCTTTAATCCGACTTAGAAGTGGGAACAAAATTATAATGGGAAGCAGAGAGAGGGAATGAACTGGGTGGCAGGGGGGAAGAGAAGGGAAAAGGGAGGCAGGATTAACATTGGTAGTGGTTTGATTTGATTTAAAAATGAAATCTTTTCACAAAACAATTCTGTCTTCAACAGTCATAGACGATGATAAAAACTATCTTCATGCTTTAGACTTAAAATTATTTGAGCTGTATGTCATATGATAAGACAATAGGAATTTAAACTTATTAAGGAAATTTCCTTTAGCCCATGCTTTTGCTAATATAAATCTTAGCTCTCGGACCCTGGGACCACTTCCTGCCATATCCCTCTCACCGTATGAACTTTAATCATATTTGTTTTACTTACAGATATAAGCAATCCAAGTATTCTCATGATATAAGCAATACAGTTGTGAAAACTGTCATATAGAGGAGTATCATGCCGAGGCCCAAGATATTACAAAAAGGCAGTAAAAATAAAATTCAAGTATCAAACTAAGCCATATTGGGTGAAGTCATATAATTTTAAGAAAACAGAAATTCTGCCTTTTATTTCCGAATAATTTATGTTTATATTGGCTTCATTTTCTTTATAAGTATGTATGACTTGTAACCCATTATGTGATTTCACACTTAAGGAGGTGACAATGAAATTACTTATGTCTGCAGGTAACAAATTGTTGTTCATTCAGCTTTGTTCCCTCTATGTTAAACTTATTACCAACAAGGTTCTTCCTTGGTTATCAGAGGCTTCTTAGTTGGTGAACTACTCCATTCCCCTCTAAAGGATTCACATTCCTGAAGAGTATTTCTTCCTAGAAAAATAAGATATTGTGAATAACATGAACTGTTTACACAGAAATGTTCATGTGATTGTCACCATCTCAGGTTCTCAAATGGAAGGAAATGATGTGCAAGAAAAAAGAGACAAGGAAATACAAACTCTACTTCATTGAGAATGGATGTTGTCGGTACTTCATATGAGCAGACAGAGCAAACTATAAGAGAGCCCATTTTGTAGTGAGGAAAAAGTAAACCATTCTGATTGTCTGTGATTCTATTTCAATATACAAAGTTACATGTGAAATCAGTCAAATATTTTGGGATTTCGCTTTTATGGACCATGAAACTTGATCTACATCCTCTGTAGATCTCTTAAATTTATGTCTAAAACAGTTCTATTTACACTAGAAAGTATATAAACAACATTCTATGTGCTTTGCTTAATTATATTTGTTTTTAAACAAAATTGATTCCCCCCATCACCTTCATCCTCCTGTTTGCATTGAGACTCAGTGATATTTATACTTTGATGTAGTTTTTATTTTCTGCATGCTCATTTTAGTAGCAATTTAGTCAGACATTTGCATTAATCAAAAATTGATTAATCAAAAATTAATCAAACACAGAATTTGCTAAAATTATCTATTCATAAATGAGATATGTGTTTTAATCAAAATTCTATTTTGCCTTTAATAATTGTCCTGAACAGAATGTTTTATCATCATTCACATGGAATTGATCTGTTAGAGAGGCTGTCACAAATTACCTTAAACTGGGGTACATTAAAAAGAGAAAAAGAAAGGATCAAGCAAGGAAACTTGAATCTCAATTAGAAAGGGGAATAAAATAGTCATAAGAGGCAGATAAAGGAAGAGAACTGGGAGGGTAGAGGGATGGGAAGAGGTAATAGGGGATTCAGAATCAAGTGTGGGGAATGACAGAAGAGATGGCTAGATGGCCATGAAAATGAATAGAAGACTGCAATTGACGGGGATAGAGAGGTGGGAGTAATCTTCAGAATGCGACAAAAACCTGGGATAAGGGAGAGGCCCAAGAGCCAGTGGGGATGACCTTGGCAGTGACTCACTACACTGAAGATATGGAACTTGTATAGGCCATCTTCTGTAGCCAGAGAGTCACCCTACTGCGCAATAGAGACACCAACTCCAACATAAAAGATTCATCCCAAAATTTATTCTGAGTTTAAGAAATACAGGAACTGGAGATGGAGCTAAGACTGAGGGAATGGCCAAACAAAAACTGGCCCAGCTTGAGACCCATATCATAGGGAACCATCAGTCCCTAAAACTATTAAGGATACTTTGTTATGCTTGGAGACAGGAGCATGTTGTCCTCTGAGAGGCTCCACACAGCACCTGACACAGACAGACACAGACACCCACAACCAAACAGTGGATGGAACTTGGTGATTGTTATGGAAGAATATGAGCAAAGATTGTGGCCACAGAAGAGATAGGAACTCCACAAGAAGACCAACAGAGTCAAATAGCATACCCTTGGGCCTCTCAGAATGTAAAATACCAACCAAATAACACGTACAGGCTAGACCTAGACATTCCTGCTCCTGTGTAGCGAATGTGCAGCTTGGCCTTCATGTAGGTCCCAAACGACTGGAATGGGGGTTATTCCAAAAGCTGTTGCATGTACTTGGATATGTTCTACTAGCTTGGCTACTTTGTCTGGTCTCAGTAATAGAGAAAGCAAGGGGGGGAGGAAGATATCCGGGGAGCACTAACCTTTAAGAGAAAAATGGGAGGAAGAATGAGGGAAGGATTGAGGGAGGGGGTGACTGGAAGTGGGCAGTAAGGAGGATGTAAATTGAATAAAAATTTGTTAAAAAATAAAAAAATAAAGGAGAGAAGAGATTCAACTTCTGAACACAAGAAATCTTTGTCAAAGATGTGGTAGCCAATCTATGACCAGATGGGGTTTTTCTGAATGATACTTCCTAGCTTGGTGACAACATCTTTGCAAGTGTCATTTTTCTTTAAGAAGACCAGACAATAGTCCCCTCAAACTTAATAGTCCCCTATTAGTTATTAACTTTCTATCACCAAATACACAACATTATGAAAGAAGGGGTTTTATTGTTGTTTTGTGTTGTTTGTTTTAGTTTGAGGGTTTTGTTTTGTAGTTTGTGTGTATACTCCATGAAGTGGGAGAAACTCTGAACTATCAGTGACTTCTCACAACTTTCTCAGGTTTTCTTCTTTACTCTGTTGGGGACCTAGCCCAAGGGATGGTCATCTCCAAATTTACAGTGGAACTCGTTTCGTAGCATTATTTGTGGAAATACTTGCTTACCAAGTTATTCTTTTTTTTTTCCTTTTTTTTAAATTTTTTTATATTAGATATTTTCTTTATTTACATGTAAATTTTCCCTTTCCCAGGTTCCCCTCCAAAAAACAAACAAACAAACAAAAACAACAAGAACAAACCCCTTCTGCCTCCCCCCTCCCCATGCCTGCCACCCCACCCTCTCCCATTTATTGGCCCTGGCATTCCCCTACACTGGGGGACAAAACCTTCACGAGGCCGAGGTCCTTTCCTCCTATTGATGATCAAATTTGCAATCCTCTACTATACACCTGCTGCCAGAACATTCAGTCCCACCCTGTATAGTCCTTGATTGGTGGTTGGGTCCCTGGGAGCTCTGAGGGTACTAGTTAGTAATTGTCCTTCATCCTCCAGCTCCATAGAACCTTTCTCTAACTCCTTCATTGGGGACCATGTACTCAGTTCAATGAATGGCTGTGAGCCTCTACATCTGTATTAGTCAGGTATTGTCAGAGCCTCTCAGGAGATAGCTATATGCTTGTCCTTCTTCAGTCTCTGCTCCATAGTTAATCTCTGCCACTCCTTCTGTGGGTATTTGATTCCCCTTTTTAAGAAGGAATGAAATGTCCACCTTTTGGTCTTCCTTCTTCTTAGGTTTCTTGTGGTTTGTGTGTCATTCTTCCTGTATTCCAAACTTCTGGGCTAATAACCACTTATCAGAGAATGCATACCATGTGTGTTCTTTTGTGATTGGGTTACCTCACTCAGGATGATACTCTCCAGATCCATCCATTTCCCTAAGAATTTCATAAATTCATTGTTTTTAATAGCTGAGTAGTACTCCATTGTGTAGATGTACCACACTTTCTGTATCCATTTCTCTGTTGAGGGACATCTGGGTTGTTTCCAGTTTCTGGCTATTATAAATAAGGCTGCTATGAACATGGTGGAGCATGTGTCCTTATTACATGATGGAGCATCTTGTGGGTATATGCCCAGGAGTGGTATGGCTGGGTCCTCTGGTAGAACTATGTCCAATTGCCGGAGGAACCACCACACTGATTTCCAGAGTGGTTGTACCAGTTTGCAATCCCACCAGCAGTGAAGTAGTGTTCCTCTTTCTCCACAATCTCTCTAGCATCTGCTGTCACCTGAGTCTTTTATCCTAGCCAATCTGACTGGTGTGAGGTAGAATCTCAGAGTTGTTTTGATTTGCATTTCCCTGATGACTAAGGATGTTGAACATTTCTTTAGGTGTTTCTCAGCTATTTGGAGTTCATCAGTAGAGAATTCTTTGTTTAGCTCTATGCCCCATTTTTTAATAGGGTTATTTGGTTCTCTTCAGACTGACTTCTTGAGTTCTTTGTATACATTGGATATTAGCCCTCTATCAGATATAGGGTTGGTAAAGATCTTTTCCCAATTTGTTGGTTGCCATTTTGTCCTATTGACAGTGTCTTTTGCCTTACAGAAGCTTTGCAACTTTATGAGGTCCCATTTGTCAATTCTTGATCTTAGAGCAGAAGCTATTGGGGTTCTCTTCAGGAAATTTTCCCCTGTGCCTATTTGCTCGAGGTTCTTCCCCACTTTATTTTCTATTAGTTTCAATGTATCTGGTTTGATGTGGAGGTCCCTGATCCACTTGGACTTGAGCTGTGTACAAGGCGAAAGGAATGGGTCGATTTGCATTTTTCTACAT
>JADRCD010144919.1:22290-46811 GCA_019843815.1 Montemys delectorum
ACAAGGCGAAAGGAATGGGTCGATTTGCATTTTTCTACATGTTGACCGCCAGTTGAGCTAGCACCATCTGTTGAAAATGCTGTCTTTTTTTCCACTGTATGGTTTTAGCTCCTTTGTCAAAGATCAAGTGACTATAGGTGCATGGGTTTATTTCTGGGTCTTCAATTCTGTTCCATTGATCAACCTGCCTGTCACTGTATCGATACTATGCAGTTTTTATCACAATTGCTCTGTAGTACAGCTTAAGGTCCGGGATTGTGATTCCACCAGAGGTTCCTTTATTGTTGAGAATAGTTTTGGCTATCCTGGGTCTTTTGTTATTCCAGATGAATTTGCAAATTGCTCTTTATATGTCTGTGAAGAATTGAGTTGGAATTTTGATGGGGATTGCATGGAATCTGTAGATTGCCTTTGGTAAGATGGCCATTTTTACTATATTAATCCTGCCAATCCATGAGCATGGGAGATCTTTCCATCTTCTGAGATCTTCTTCGATTTCCTTCTTCAGAGACTTAAAGTTCTTGTCAAACAGATATTTTACTTGCTTAGTTAGAGTTACACCGAGGTATTTTATATAATTTGTAGGTATTGTGAAGGATGTTGTTTCCCTAATTTCTTTCTTTGCCTGTTTATTCTTTGTGTAGAGGAAGGCTTCTGATTTGCTTGAGTTAATTTTATATCCAGCTACTTTGCTGAAGTTGTTTATCAGGTTTAGGAGCTCTCTGGTGGAATTTTTGGGGTCACTTAAGTATACTATCATGGGCCGGGCGTGGTGGTGCACGCCTGTAGTCCCAGTAGCTTGGGAGGCTGGGGCAGGATTGTGCATGAGTTCAAGGCCAACATCCCGGGTGACAGGTTACTAAGTTATTCTAAATCCTACTCCAGGAATACATTACATTAGGGGAAATTTTAACATGCTCATTAACATAATAACACATTATATATTTGTTATTAATAACTTATTTTCCAAAAACACCGTCCCTACTTATCTGCCTTTGTACTTCTTGGGTCATTAAATTGAATGGCTTACTGTTTTTGTAAAGCAAGTTTTAATCAGAATTATTACTTGAATAGTTAATATATATGCAGTAGAGTTCTATCATAACATATATTACATAAGAGTGTAGACTTATTTAAGAAAACAATAATAACTAATAAAGATATATTACATCAAATATTAGCAAAATTTCCTACAATAGTGTTATACATATTCATTTTAAATTCTTACCTCATCAATATCTTTTGTCTCATATCTCTTACAAAATGATATATTTATGGCTAGTTTATACAATCTGAGAAGATAAAGTTAAATATATATATATATATATATATATATATATATATATATATATTTATATTTACTGTGGTGAACACTGTAAACATTGGAAAGCAGCAACCTACTAGCATATTGTGGACTCCAGAACTAAAAGGTACTGAAACATTACAAGATACAGGTGACATTTCACAACTATTTTAAGTTTTATATCTAACTGTAATGTTTTTTGACACAGTGACTACAGGCTGTGCAGAGAACAGTACCTGATATTCTGCTGGTAGATTTGTTGTCACTGATGTCAGATTTCCTAACTGGAACTGAGATCTATTGTGTGATGCTCTTACTGGTACCTCAGGACACTTCCAAAGTAACCATGGCAAAACAGGTATCAGGAGCAAGACATGGGAGCTTTTATCTATAAAGATCCTGTTCTACACGATTAAGTGCTGCCTTTAATAAGCAATTTTGTATAGTTATAAATAAGATGGAAAGAAACTTTAAAATAAGTAGATATAAAGTGTATCTTTGAAAGTAATATACCTGATATGATTGTAGATAGATAAAGATATTGATTTTACCGTTTTGGAGACATTTATCATTTCATCATGAGGTTTCTCAAGAGAAGACAAAAAACATTTTCTTCAAATCTCGTAAATTCAAAATGAACTGTAGAAATATTACAAAGATAAAATGCAAACTTCCAATAAGAATAAATTTGATAATTCAATTGGCATAAAGGTTTTTTAAGGTTTATGATAAATCTATTACCTTTGTTCAGTTATACTGAGAAGCTTTAGTCATAATGGGTTTATCAACATTATTCATAATCTTAACAAGAAGAAAAACCAGAATAACAGACAATGACTCCTATGACTCTTACCCAGAACCTAGAACATTCCATATCAAACATTATCATATCTCTAAAACCCTATTGCTACAATTTCACTTTAAAAAGGTAACTGAAGAACTAACCAACTGAAATTAGTATTAGTGATTGTGATTACATGAGAAAAATCAATGTAATGATGATGAATTTCTTCATAGCTGGGTCATTACTATATATATCTATCTATGAACTTATTACTCTAAATAAAACACATAAATGAACTAAAAAGTTTGTTTTCATCTTTTATTTGATTGTTATACATCTAAAACAGTATAGTTGTGTAAATAAATAAAATAGCCAGTTGATAAAAAAAATTATGTCCCTAGTAGATTAACTCTAAGTAAAAGAGCTGCTGGTACAAGTTATATTAAGTAGACATAGTAATTAAACTATATAATATATTTTCAATTAAAGAAAAGAAATAAATTAACAAAATATCATGGCTAGGGAAGTCAGAGACCCTACTGGGGAACTTTTTATCTGTTCTTTAGCTGAAGTGTTCCTTCGCTGAGGTTAGACTACCTTCTAAGAATCTATGTTTACATCTGTAGACAAAGGCTACTCTCAACATTCATCAGAGAAGTTTCCATTTACAATGAATAGGAGGGGATATAGAGATCATGGACTGCTCAAGGTGATAAGAAGAAGGAATTTTTGAATATTTAGCCCTAACCAGAATATTTATTTATCTTCTCTGGGCTTAGAGAAAATCTCAGAACCAAATAACAAGGAGAAGTGCTGTGAAATTCTGTCTTCTGGGTACCCATAGCCACTACAATCATGAGGTCTCAGCAGGGAGTGGTTATTGTCACTGAACCTATGTCAGTAGCCCAAAGGGACCCATTGATTTTTAACCATGCCCCTTTGAGTAACCATGGGTATAGACTATTCAATGAAGCCTAGTGGACTCACTAGTGGGTATGAAATGAGGATAATGGCTACCTCTAGTATCCATCAGCAGACAATGAATGGGTCAGCAGAGAATGGTAAGAGCACATGAGCCCACCCACCACATAGAACTGGCTACTCATCAGAGTGCACCAAAGACTCCATCAGGGTAATTTGACTTATATCTTGAATTACAAATAGCTAAAGAGAAAATAACATTGTTCAGTTTGAGTGGAAAAGTCAGAAATTGATACAAAGAAGCCAGAATCTTCTAAATGAAACCTTCTGCTAGTGTTTTCCTCACTGTCAACACAAAGAAGTTGTGAACACAAAGTAGCCCAACCTAAACCTTGTACTGAGGAGCAACCTTGTGTTGTATGTGAAGTTTCCCAGGTAGTATTGATTTTGAAGGTGTAAAGAAGCCTTGGAAGGCAGCTCAAGCTGCTGATGACCAGGAAAGGGCATTTGTTACTGTGCAGTTTTCTTTGAAGGAGAAGCCTTGTGACTGGATATTCATGGAGAGAAGTTGAGGCTAGGCATCATGTGACAGAGGGAAAGGAGAGATGAGGAGTGGCAGTTCATGAAGGTGAATCCAAATCCCAACATTTTATGCCAACAAGGATGGTGTCAGCTGTGGAGTTGAAGCAGCCTGAGTCTAGGATTCAAGTCTTAGGCAAGGCAGCCTGGAACAGAACTGGTGCAAAGGTGTCTTTAACCAAGAAGATATTGATGACCAGAATTGTGGCATGTAGATTTACACTTTGGGGCTTGGTTTTGATTTGATTTGATTCTGCTTATGTCCTGATTCTTCCCTCTTCAGAATAACTAAATATATAACTCATATTTTTATTTTACAGAAACCAACAGTTGAGATGCTTTGGAACTTTAAAGGGAATTTGGAGTTTTAGAGGGACTTTGAAGATTTTGGATAAA
This sequence comes from Montemys delectorum, assembly GCA_019843815.1. Lineage (NCBI taxonomy): Eukaryota > Metazoa > Chordata > Mammalia > Rodentia > Muridae > Montemys > Montemys delectorum. Next base: position 26,274 of record JADRCD010144919.1, read on the forward strand.
TGTTGAATAAATTACAGAGACTATGGTTACTTAAGAGACTATGGATATTTTAAGGAGGCTTGAACTTGGAAATGACTGGATATTTTAAAGGGAATAAACTTCTAAACAGCTCGGAATTGTAAAGCCTCACATAAGTAACTGACCTAAATTTGTTCAGTGATGGAATATGACCTCAGATTGCAAGCAGACGGAACCGTTTTTTCCCGTTTTTGTTTTGGTCATGGTGTATTGTCACAGTAATACAAATGCTAAGACAACAGATATATCATTAATGTACCTAACCATGGCTTCTCAAAGAGCTAATAGCAACATGCAATCTACTAATAAATGAAACTCATTTGTACTTACCATTCTGCCATATATAAAATATCATTTGCTAGTCAGGCATAGTAACATATTCTGTTAATTAAAGCACTCACAAGGCAGAGGCAGGAGGACCTCTGAGTTTGAAGCTAGCCTGGTCTACAGAGTAAGTTCCAAGTCAGTCAGGGCTATACAGAAATATCTTATCTATAAAACAAAAAACAAATATGACACATATGAATATATGGCACATATATATTGAAATATATAGTGCATATTATATATTTTAAACTTCCAGTTCACTAATAATGAAATTGAACTCCTTTTCACACGTTTAACTGGTACATTGTAGTGGGTTTGGCCTAATGTTGCTTATAATCTAATGTTAGTATGGGTGTCTGCACCTAGTTTCTGGGACCCTGCCTCCAGTTGTATCCGGCTGGTAAATAAAAATGCAAACTTCCAATAACTGGAAAGGACAGACAGAGACAGGTTTTTTGAATTTCCCAGGTTTGAGACCAGGAGACAGAAAGGAGAAGAGGAGCTTAGCCATGCTGGAAGTGTACGGAGGAAAGGATCTGAGCAGCCCTCTGGATTCAGAGCAGCCACGATAGAATATAGGATTTAGTAAGTAATAACTGGAGATTATTGGTGAGATGTGGGTTAACCTTGTTACTCAATGGCCTAGTCACTGAGCTGATTAAGACATATTGGAACACAAACCATTAAGGCAGATAATAAACCTGCCGATGAGATTTATTTAATAAAATTTTAATTCAACACTACATAAATTTACTTTGTGAATTATGGAAAACAAAGTATTTAACTATTATATGGTAGTTTGAGTGAATCCCATATATTATCAGACATTTGAACACTTAGTCTCAACCTGTGTCATGGTTAAAAGTTGATACTCCATTGCTGCAACATGTTGTCATTGTGGTGGGCTTTGAACTAAGAGAGCCTCCAACACTTTCCAATTTTTTACTAACTAGTACCCTCAGAGCTCTCTGGGACTAAAACTCCAACTAAAGAGTACACATGGTGGGACTCATGGCTCCAGCAGCATGTGTATAGCTGAGGATGGCCTAATCGATCATCAATGGGAGCAGAGGCCCTTGGTCCTGTGAAAGTTCTATGCCCCAGTGTAGGGGAATGCCACGGCCAGGAAGTGAGGGGGGTTAGTGAGTAGGGGGAAGGGGGAAGGAACAGGGTTTTTCTTCCTTTCTTTCTTTCTTTCTCTCTCTCTCTCTCTCTCTCTCTCTCTCTCTCTCTCTTTCTTTCTTTTTTTTTGAAGAGAAACCAGAAAAGGAGATATTATATGACATGTAAATAAAGAAAATATCTAATAAAAAAAAAGAAGATGCTAAGTTCTGAGCTTCCTGTTTATACTGCCGTGCCTACCACCTGCTGCCATCCTCTCCACCACTAAAACCTCTGAAACCATAAACCAAATAAATTTTAAGTTGTTTTTGGTCATAACATCAAAAAGTAATTATTATATATAGCAATGATCACTTTTAAAAGTACCTGCTAATGAATTTTAGCTAAATGTCATAAGTTTATTATTCATATGTGTTCAGATCCAAGAATTTATGTAAAAATTAATACTTTAATACCTAATAATTTAATTATCATCAGATCATTTTAATTAATGCTATAAAAAGTATGAATGAGGTAAATCTGTGCCACATAATGTTACTGTTTTTCTTTTTATAATTTTATTTGTATTATGCAAATTACAAAAATGGATTGGTAATTTCAGAAACATGGAAGCCTCTAAACTGATTCACAAACAGCAAAAGCTTAAGACAGCATTTTTACATAGAAGTAAACATTATATTCTTGATGTTCTTTTAAGTAACATAAAATCTTGAAAAACCTTCACTTCATTTATCTCATTCACAGAATTGCTAGAGATGTAAACCATTTCCTGTTTTGTAAGTCTCCAAAACAACATGTTTTAAATACTAAATAAATATTTACAGAATAAATATTATGTTGTAAAATTTTTAAAGAAAATTTAATTTCAAAGAATTCCTTAAATTCCATTCAATAATAGTAGTAGGCAAGACAACATATTATAATCTGAAATCATTTCTATAAAATGTAATTCTGTATTCTCACAGCTAAAATAACCTCACCAAATGATGTTAAGTGGAAATAAATATAACGCTTTGCTGTCTAATGAAGCTTTCTAAAGGAATAGACAACTCAAATTAAAATTTTTCTTAAAATGTAAGCCACAACTGTGATTTCTTTCTTTGAAAGACAAACTGGTGCTTTGTAGCAGATCAACATGATGACCAAAGCAGATATAGCTGAAAAATTTCAAATCTATTCCCCAAGTGTTCCAAAATTGCTAACATGGTAGAACTACATCTTGAGATAGTAGCGTAATATTTTCTGAGAAGAGATCACTCTTTTGAGTGTTGTTACAGATACTGATCTCCTCCTGGCTTCCTGATAACCCACAGTCCATGCTGCTTCCTCCTCAGTGCCTCCATGTTATTCATCATTGCACTTCCTTTGACAGCTGAACTAAGTCTCATCATGGTCTTGCTAAATTACAAGGACAAGAAAATTCATCCTGCACATTTTTGTAGCAACACTACTCTTTCTAAATAAAAAAAAAATCAGCTTTTGGTGGTTCCGTTTAAGGAATTTATTAGTAGAGTATCAGCCACAACCAGCAACCTATGTTAACAATATCACAAAGGATTCTTGGCATTAGCCTCTGAAGTTACAACCTATTCTAGTTTGCTTCTTTGATATTACAATAAAACACTTCTCAAAAGCAGATGCGAGAGGAAAGAGCTTATTATAGATTACTGGTTATAGCCCATCACTCAGGGAAGTCAAGGCAAGAACTGAAAGCAAGAGTTGGAAGCAGAAAGCAGAATATACTGCTTACTGGCTTCCTCCTTGTTAATTGTTATCTTTTCAGGTAGCCCAGGTCAGCATATGATGTAACAACCCACGATGGGCTCAGCCCTTTGACATTAAATAGCAACTAACCAAACACCTTACAAAGATGGGGATAGGTTTATGTGATCTAAACCATTATTCAGCTGATGGTCCCTCTCTCTAGCGTTGTCATACTAATAACTGCAATTAGCTATCAACAATCATTTCGTATTTTTTCAAAACCATAAAAATACTATAGGTTTCTAATGGAAATTAAAAGTAGTCATTTTAATAATCCCTCAACATTTTCTGCATAAAAGAGAACATACTATTTTCTTAAAATTATTTCTTAGTAAAGCAATTGGACTTCTGAGTTTGAAGGATATTCTGCAATAGAAGTACCAAGGTATTTATTTTGATCACCAGAAACAAAAAGTGTTTAATTGCTTATTATTTATTATTTCTGGACCAGTTGTAATTCAGTAACTCACCACAAATTTAGTTGTTTTTTTAACTGTTCACTTATGCTTAATGTTGTTATGTAATGCCACATTAATTCTAGGTGTAGAAATGTCATAGCAAAAGCTTTTAGCTAATACATACAAGAAAAAAATTTAAATTGTCAGAATATAAGAAGAATCACCATCAATCTGTTGGGAAAATTGTTACTGCTCCCTTAAATAATATTTTCTAGTTGCAGTTTGTAGCTTCAGAGTGGTAAACACATATATAAGAATAAATAATTTAATAATCATAAGTTACCCAAAGAATTAAAGCAGAACAACACAAAGACTATTGAAATTAGAATTCAAGAGAATCACAAGAGGATGGAGGGAGAGAAGCAGGGGGCCAGCAACTTTGACCATACAGCTCTTTCAAAAAGAAATTTTAGGGACCATATGTTATCAGCACTGATGGAAAATGAGCTATAATTTTACAAAACAGTGCAATAATTAAGAAAATAATCTTGTTTGTAATATAGACGAGTACTAAATAATATTTATTTTTATCATCAGAAACAAAAAGTGTTTAATTGTTTATTACTTATTTATTATTTTTGGACCAGTTGTAAATCACTAACTAACCACAAGTTTAATTGTTCTTTTAACTGTTCATTTATGCTTAATGTTTTTATTTAATGCCACATTAAATTTAAAAAATGAAAAAATAAAACTTTTAATTAATGAAAGAAATGAAGATTGTTTTATGTTTAAAATGAAATGTGTGGAGTGGGGGATATGATTCAATTATTCTGTCCTTGTCTTTATTCTTTAGTGCTGATATTTGTAAATTTATTCTAATCAGGTAAATTTACAGGCTTCATAGGAAGCAAGTCATCAAAAATGACTAAGAAAAATTGAACATTATTGTTTTGAGATATGTGTTTTCTGGATTTTGCCATTCAAGAAATTTCTCATTTCCCAAATGCTAGTTATTGAATAGAAATGGATTTTATCTTCTAGTAAGGGAATTATCGCTCTAGACTTCATTACTTTTATATGAGAAATGAAGGATTATTTAATGAATAGTGAGTTTTTTTAGCATTTCCACATCTCAAGTCAAACTGTTACTATACTGCAATACTTTTAATAGTATCAATTTACTAAAAATATTGATTCAGTGATTCTTATGAGCAAATATTTCAAGGAAATTAAATTTGAAGAGAATTGCAATGTTAATTTTTTAAAAAAAGCATTTTTATCATTTACTTGGTATGTAACCTGCATCTGAAATGGTCCCACAGTACCAAATGTAAAAGCTTTGGTCATCAAGAGGGCTGCTGTTGTAGGTTAAGGCTCCTATAAGAGATGAGTATTATTAAAAATTTTTAGGTCATGCAGAGTATGACATTGAACATTGGTGGTGTTCCCTACTTTACTTTTTTGTTTGTTTGTTTCCTAAGCATGAGCACTATTGATTTGTCGTGTTCTCTCATTACAACCACAAAGCAAAATTAACACTTAGGTAAAGATGGAGACCATCAAATTTGGAGGCAGGCTTTTCATTTGTTCTATATAAGATGTCTGATATATATTTTTTACAGGGATGGAAACTTATCTAAGAGATACCAGTGTATAAGTAGGGAAAAGGAGAATTTTTGAAAATTAACTAAAGTTTAGAAAGCAATTAGCATTAAATTAAACTTTAGTAAGAAATTAACAGGGAACAGTACATTATTAAATTTATCATTTTGGTGACCCTCATGTGTCACTGCCTGGGTGTTTGGATTCCTACAGGGTTTTAAGGGAATGAAGAAAGGACAAACACACAGACACACACTTATGATGCATGTGGGATCAAGGGTGGTCCATAACCAATGTGTTTTGCATGGAAACATGAACCTCAGAATGCTTTCTCATCTTAAAACTCAACTCAAATAAATCGAAATAAAATCCAGGCAATATTATATTCTTTTAGATTAAAGAAAAGCTTAAGTACTCTAGAAAAAGTTTTATTATCCAAATATCTGGAAGGATTTAGATGTTATTGACTGAGATTAAGAAAGTCCTGGTAGAATCCAGCTATAGTAATGACTTGCTTTTAGGATTATTTTACAAAACATACAAGAAGGAAAAGAAATACCCTTTCAGAGTTGGAGATAAATGCAATTAAAAAAATAGTTCCATCTGTGTATATATCTACAAATCAATGAGTGGGCATTCAATTTTTACTCAAATTTGACTAAAATAACTATAATTCTAATGCCATTATCTTTTCTGTTGTTGTTCATGATATTTGTTCACTTTATATCCTGATCAAAGCACTACTACCTGCCTTCCTCTTGCAGAAGATAAAGCTCCTCTTAGGTATCACACTGCCATGGCACATAAGTGCAGCTGAACTAGGCACATGCTCTCCCACTCTGGCTAGACAAGGAAATCCAGCTTGGGTATGTAGATCAAATGGCAGGCAGCAGTCAGAGCCAGCCTTCATCCCAATTATTAGAAGAACGCACATGAGAACCAAGCTGCACATCTGCTATAAATGTGTAGGGTTCTTACGTCCAGCACCTGAATGGTATTTTGTTGGTGGTTCAGTCTTTGTGAGTCCTCATAAGCCCATAAGTTAGGTGACTGTCAATCTTCTTGTGGTATCCTCCACCCCTGTGGTTGTGTTGGTCCTGTCCTTCACCATTAATTTTGAACATCAAAACTATAAATTCATATCTTCTTTAAAGAAAATGTAGCATGATGCCTAGTTTATAAAACACATTAAAAAGTGTAGTGTGGAATATTCTAAAATATCATACTGAATATGTTTTCTAAGCAAACAATCAAACGAAAAGCTGGTAATCCCGAACTGTAGGTACATTTAAGTTTTAATTGAAAATGGATTCTTCTCTCATGCAACACACCTTGGCCACAGTTTCCCTCCCCTCCCCTCATTGAGTTTACCTCCTCACTCCCTCAGATTTGCTCTCTTCTCTCTTCACCTTTTCCTTTTCTTAAAGAGCAGATCTCTAAGAGACAATAGCCAAACAGATCTAAACAAGATGCAGTAAGTAAGGAAAGGCATACGCTCTTATATCCAGGCTGGAGAAGACAATCTAACAGGAAGAAACGCATCTCAAGAACAAAAGAAGCTCACAGCTGTAACATATACACAGAGCAACCTAAGCAGATCCATGCAGGTCCTGTGCTTGCCTTTTAGTCTCTGTGAGCCCAAGTGAGCCCAGCTTAAGCTGATTTGATGAGCAATGTTCTCCTGGTGTTTTCCATTCCCTCTGGCTTCGAATAGCGTAGTTTCGAGATTTGTTCAAAGAAATATATTTATTTACTTATTTTTATGTATGTGAGTACCTTCTTTCTGTCTTCAGACCCACGAGAAGAAGGCTTCAAATCACATTACAGATGGTTACAAGCGATCATGTGGTTGCTGGGAATTGAACTTAGGACCTCTGGAAGAGCAAGCAGTCAGTGCTCTTAATTGCTGAGGCATCTCTCCAGCTCTCTGAAATACTCAAGAAGCAGCTGAAAGAGTCAGATAACCAGGGACAAGTTACTGACCCCTGTGGTTGAATTAGAGAAAAGCTGGAAAAAGCTGAGGAGAAGGAGGACCCTATAAGATGATCAGCAGTCACAATTAACCTGGACCCATGAGATCTCTCAGACCTTGGACCACCAACCAGACAGCATATACCAGTTGATGGGAGGCCCCCAACACATATACACCAGAGGACTGTCAGGTCTGGGTTTAGTCAGAGAAGATGCACCTAACCTTCAAGAGACTAGAAGCCCCAAGGAGTTTAGAGATCTGGTGAGGTGGGGGTTAGAGGGTGGGGTGGGGACATTTTCCTGGAGACAGGGGGACAGGGAAGAGTTATGGGATGTGGAAGAGTCAGTGTGAACCAGGAAAGGAATAAAATCTGGAGTGTAAAAATAAATAAAAGATTAAAAAATAAATATAAATTGCATTTCCATGCCTTCTTATTATTAAATCCGTAAACTGTAATCTTCAGATAGAAGAAAATTTCTCACCTCCTAATCCTAGTTAGTAACTAGGTTAGTACTAGCTAGGTACTGCAATCTGTAAACTGTAATCTTCAGAGAGAAGTAAAAATTTCACCTCCTAATCCTAGTTAGTACTAGGTTAGTAACTAGTTGCTCATTATTATTTTTGAGGTGAACAAATGTCCTATCCCTTTTCATATAAAATTCAAGCCATAGTATTCAACAGGGAATGTAATGAAATGCATCAACTGTCTACAACTGACTTGCGTAAGCACAGAAAATTATGAAGTCAAAGGCTACTCACTAAAACTCCCAAAAATCCTCTACTGATTTGAGAATAATGTCAATATTATATCACATGAGAAAAGAGAAAGAGGACAGGTCACTAGCAGAGAGGAGAGTGTGACTCATTTACAGTGAATTAAAATTTATTCTCTATTAAACTTCTGTTTAAAATTAAAGTATATAATCTCTGAAATTAACGAAGTAGCAAAGAAACTCTTAAAATGTTTGACTTGTGTTCATGAAACATTCCATGCCATTTCAAACAATTGATAAATATTTTGTGATACAGTCTCTTCCTGAGCAAACAACTGACTTACTAGAAATGACCTTAAACATAGTCCTTGAAGAGAAAGCTAAATGCTGATGTACTACAGTAATGGATTTTAAATTGGATTATTTCACTACTCTTTCCCCCCAAATTTAATTTGAGCTTTTGTCCATAGCCATTTGAGCCACTAATAGCAAATTAATACAGTGAGATGGCTCGTTTACAGTTCTGATAATTATGAAATGCTCTGAGAAATAGAGAAAAGGGACATGTTATTGTACCCATCATGTACTGTGTGCAAACAAATACTGTCTGTGCTTATTAATACTTGTATAGCACTTGTTTCAAGGAGCTACTGCAAAGTAAGTAGGGTGTTTTAAAATCTAGCTGAATAATACTAGAATAACATTAAGCTGTCATTGTTCCAAAGACAGTAGTCATTGAACTTGAGTAGCAGCAGCAGCAGCAGCAGCAGCAGCAGCAGCAGCAGTAGTAGTAGTAATTGTAGTAGTGTGCTTGAGGCTTTAAGTCTCAAAGCTTAGAGGCAAAATATAGAATTTTAACTTAATATTTCTAACACTTTTAGCCTATATATTTGTGTGGCTTATCTCTAAATACGTTTTTGGAAGAAACAGTATATTCAAAGTTGGAAGAGAAATTTTAGTGAAGTCTACTTAAGATAGCACAGGACATACAGGTAGCAGAGAAATAAAATGCATTCATTTGATAGTCAGAGAACCTGCATGCTTCTCAGAATATAATAAAGCCGGCTTTGTGAATTTTATCCTAGTCTTCAGGTCTTTAGCCCTGTGATTTTCTTCACCAGAATGCTGTAATACATGAAGGTACTTTCAGGCTCAAAATTGTGTGAATTGATAGTGTAACAAGAGGCATTTTCTTGAGTCCAGGTTGTAGCCTGGAGAGTTGCTGATTTTCTAGATGTTAGAAGATTTTTTTCCACACTGGTTTCAAGGATTTGCAGGTTTCAGAGAAAGTGAGATCCTCAATCAATTCACAGAAACCACAGGGCTGTCCATTTATAGCAGTAATAGTCTTGGACACTGATGGAAAATTCCACTCTCAGCAAGAAAGAACTTTCTCATCTCATTTGGATAAGATTGTTTGATCATTTTCATGGTGCTGTTCCACATAGTGCTATCTTTCTCACTGATGCAGGTGCTGGGCATGTAAGGCAATTATTTACACTGAATATCAAGAAGACAGAGAAAAGAGAAAAAATAGGAACCCTCATGGTATTTCAGAGAAAGATATTGATTCTAATATCCTTAATATCAACCAAAACAATCACACTTTTATTCCAGATAACATTGTTCCAATTCATCCAGATCTATACAAAAATATAATAAGAGTATAAGTGTGTTTGGCATTTAAAATAAAGCAAATGATAGACCCCTGTTAGACTTTCATAACACAATGACTTTGTATCTTTATTCTCATAGGAACTTTAATTATAAACTGTTAATATTTGCTTTTGCATTTTACCATTTAAGACATAACAGTTTTCCACTGTGATTACCATCAAAAAAAATGTGTTAGTCAAACATCATCATTCATGTATAGTGACGCACATATTAGGGATCACAGTCTCCTTCTTCATGAAGATGATACTATAAATCCACGAAAAGTTAAGATTGGTTCATCCCGATTTGTTTCATTGTCTGTAATGTCCATGTGTCTAATTGCAAGTGGGATTAAAATTTTATTCTTCAAATTTGGTGACACAAAACTGCAGTCACAGATGGTTCCTTGCTAGAATATCTTAAGCTTTACAGTATTTTGACAGCTGCAAAATTTCCCATATCTTGTTTGTTCTTAAAAAAAAGAGGTGTTTCTTTAATTAGCTCATCATGATCTATAAAAATGAGATGTAGATAAGATCTAGTGAATTATTTACTCACACACAATAACTCCTATTATATGTGCATATTTAAAAATATATTTTTAGACACCCAGAGTCTGTGAATACTTTTGCTATAAAATTATATAAAGTAAAATAAAATACAGTACTTAGTAAAATCAATGACAGAATTAGTCTGTTCAGTTCTGTAAATTTTGGCTGTAGGTGTTAAGAGAATTAAGATTATCTCTATTATGTTTGGCTATAATTGGTATTGCATAAATGTTTCCTGTAGAAAACTTGGAATGGTAAATTAAGACAGTATGTTTTTGAAAGCTGTCATAGTAATCATTTGGTATTTAGCTTTTAAAACATCTTATGGAATAATTTTAAAGACGTGATTATGAAAACTGTAACAATTCAATCTAAATCATTCTCATGTGAGCAGAACCTTTCTTATCAATTATGAAAATATAATTGAAATTCATTTTTCATGTAATCTGACAACTAAGTCATACTGAACTTTTGACCTGTAAACATTTTTTTAATCATTTGTGTGATTGCAGTGCTTTCTTGAGTTCATTGTGGCAATTGAGCTATGATTGGAAGAGTAGCAGGTACATTTAGTACTTGTCTCATTCTGAGGAGAAAAATTGCCTACCTGCATGAAGGTTCAAGAAGATTCAGGAAATTATAGTTAAACCATCACCAATAATTATAGAAAATCATGATTCAATGTAGAAATCATAGTTGCTTTAAATTATATTTTTTACTTTGAATTTTCAGGATGTTACTTAGATTCAATCATTGATGTAATATAAAATACAGTTGGTAAAAAACCCTTCTTTATTCCTCACTATATTTAGATAATGATGATATAAATGCTTATATATTTAGATATTTTTAGTGCTAATTTTGTATTATTTTATCTAATTTGTTTAATTATGATAACTGACAATCTTGTTTTCCAATTGTGAAGTTCAATTACCTTTAAATTTACATTTAATTAAATATATTTAATACTTGCTTATACATTTTTGAGTCACTGAAAGCTGTGCTTAAATTAATTTATTTTTTATTTTTTTAGGTAATATATTTTGATTACATTTATTATTTTCAACCAACTTTTAAATCTTCCCACTTTAGTACATAACAAACTTCATATTTTGCCTCTTACTTTCTCTCATCTCTAATAAACAAAATTAAAATATGGAATTCCACAGACTAATTCTTTCCTTGCCTTTACTAGAGTATATTTTTCCCAACATCATAGCAAAATGCTCTCATATTCTGCTTATCCAGGAAAATACATACATTTATAAATACACATATATAATAGACACTATTGTTGGTGAAGGTTTTATCTCATTATATTTATCTATATTTCATTTTGTAGACCACAATACTTCCATCAAAGATACAAACACACACATGTGTGCACGTGTCTACAAAAGAATCACTGTCTTCTCTTTTTATTGGGTAACTACTCCTTAGTATGTGATCTGCCCTTGAGTATAGTTGACAAATGCACTGACTTTCTACTGGAGAAAATGGATTTTCTTTTACCCAGCATGAGTCAATTGCAAATAACTTTCTTTTTAGATGTGAGATATTTGTATACACTTACTTTTTTGCTTGCTGGGATTTTGTCTTCTTTTAACTTGTGCAAGTCTGGTGCCTGCTGTTATGTTGTGGGAGTCTATGGGATATTCCTGGCACTGGAGATTTTCTTTGGTGGTACAAAATGTCTAGTTGGTGCCTTTTATCTATTACTATATTATGGTACCTTTAAATTCTTTTGTACAGGTAGATTTTCATGCAGCTTTTCAAAAGGCTTTTCATATTGATTTCCCTCTCTCTTAAAATTTGCCCTCTCATTATTCACTCCATTTAAATTGTCTATTCTAGTCACTTACTTATCCCCCTAAAAACGCTAATTATATTTGACTTCTTTCTTTCCTATATGTATCTCTTAATCTCAACCACTTGTCTCATTTCTCTAGCTAAGACTTCAAGTGTATAGCTGGGTCTTAAGGTAGATCTATTTCCAATTTTCTGAGGAAACTCCAGATTGATTTCCAGAGTGGTAAAAGATGCCCTACCATGCCACAGGGGTATGTGTCTCACTGTGTTTGTAGCGGCCTTATTTGTGATAGCCAGAACCTGGAAACAACCCAGATGTCCCACAACAGAAGAATACATACAGGAAATGTGGTTCATTTATACAATGGAATACTATTCAGAAAGAGAACATCAGGAGTTTTGCAAGCAAATGGAACTAGAAATTATCATCCTGCATGAGATAACACAGACCCAAAAGGACTTGCGTGGTATGTACTCACTAATAAGTGGATAATAGCCAAAAAGTAAAAAAAAAAAAAAAAAAAAAAAAAAAAAAAAAAAAAAAAAAAAAAATGTACGGAATACCCTGGATACAATCTACACACTTCAAAAAGGTTAACAAGCCTAAGAGCCCAAGTGAGGATGCCTCAGCCCCACGTGGGAGGGAGAAGAGAGCAAGCACAGGAGGGGGAGGGAGGGTGGGACCTGGGTGGGAGTAGGGACAGGGATGGGAAGAGGGGAACATGATCAGGTATCGGGTGGGAAGGATCAGGACTGAAGCCCCAAGGGCCAGCAAAAATAATGGAAATAGGCAACCTTGGGAGGTAGGAGGTCGGGGATGGGAGACCCTCTAGAATGTAGCAGAGACCTGGAAGGTGAGAGACTCTGAGGATTCAAAGGGAGGGGTGAAATTTCCTACAGTGGGAAGAGGGAACTTGTAGAGCTCATCTCCAGTAGAAAGACAGGGCATCAAGTGAGGGATGGGGTTGCCATTTTACAGAGAAATACTCTGACCCATAATTGCTCCTGTCTGAAATAATTGCATGGACAAAAAATGGAAGGAGGCCTGAGGAAAAGAAGCAACAGACCCAAATCGGGATACAGCTCAAGGGGAGGCCCCAAGGCCTGATACTATTACTGAGGCTGTAGTGAGGTTACCAAAAGAGGCCTATCATGACTGTCCTCTGAAAGACCCAAAAGGCAGCAGAGTCAGATGCATGTATTTACACTCAACCAATGGTCAGAAGCTGCTGACCCCTGTGGTAAAATTAGAGAAGAGCTGGAAGAAGCTGAGGAGGAAGGTGACCCTGTAAGAGGACCAGCAGTCTTAAATAACCTGGAACTACCAGGTCTCTCAGACACTGGGCCACCAACCCTGCAGCATACCCCAACTGAAATGAGGCCCCCAACACATATACAGCAGAGGATTGCTGAGTTTGGTCTCAGTCAGAGAAGATGCACCTAACCCTCAAGAGACTGGATGCTCCAGGGACTGGGGAGTTTTGGTGGGGTGGGGTTGGGGGATGGGGACATCCTTGTCAAGATCAGGGAAGAGGTATGGGATGTGGGACAGTTAGAGGGTGGAAGAGGAGAGGGATAAAATCTGGACTGTAAAAAAAATAAAACATAATAAAAATTAAAAAGGATACTTAACTATATTTCAAGTTACACAAAATTATGTTTTTTAGCTACCGAAAGCATACATCTAAAATACAACATCTAAACTGCTATCCTTTTACATTGTTATGAGGCCAGAAAGAAGGTTTCAGAGGATTAACTATAATATTCTCAAAATTCTGATCCTCACATTTCTGGTTTAGGACTGAATCCATTTGTCTTTTATTCATCAAAATTACACATTGGAAATTAGAACAAAGATCTAATCCCTACACAACGCGTAAATACCATGTAAAACACTTTTCTCACAAATGCGTGCAGCATAATGTGGTAAACATGGACAGTATATCATTTCTGGAAAGGTCATCTGTGCCCATTCAAATGAAAGGAAATCAATAAAGAAACAGTGCTGTGGAGAAGCACAAGGATAGACCCCCACTTATACCTATTTAGTGCTTTAAACACTTCTGTGCACCCAACGTTCTCAGGAGACACCCACTAGCTAAACTCAGTCGGTATGAAACATGAACATGGCCATCAGAGTTTCCTATACATGGAGAAGAAACACAGTACCGATAAAGACAGCCGTATTGACACCAGAACCCTGAGCTACAGGGCCTAAGCAGAAGCATCACAGGAAGATAAAGCATGAGTTAATTGATTCCCCAGTCAGGGAACATGACTGGCAATTTCCAATGGCAAGGACCTAGAAAGTCGCTCTAATGCTTCCTTTGTTTTCTTTTCCATTTCCTTTCGCACAAATGATCTCTAGTTTTAATTTATTTCCTAATATTTAGTGGGATTTTTACTGTGTGCATTGTTGAAATGTTTATTTTCATCTTTCTCTTTGAACCATTTATCTAGTTATTCATCACAGTTTTTTTTCTGTCCATTACATCATTTATCTAAATTTGTTTATCCATTTGTTTACACTTAAAAATTTTTTCTTATTTTTTTTTGTTCGTTGGCTTCATGTTTGTGAAATTTGTATCAGTTCTTTACATGCAGTATTTTGATTCCATATTATGGTCTTTTTTTTTTTTAATGTGATGTGTTTTTCTTCGTTTATGCTTATCTTTAATCTGTCTAATTTTATATTTTAAGTTTTGGGGAAGCCTTATCTTTTTGTTTGTTTGTTTTAAATCACATTTTCTTATTCACAAACATATTTATTACTTTTTTCATATATTGTGTATGTGTGTTTGTAGTTGCATATCTATGTCGATGTGTATATACAATAACAAGCACAAAAATGTGAAAGAGTAGCTTTTTTTATTAGATATTTTCTTTATTTACATGTAAATTTCTCCTTTCCCAGTTTCCCCTCAAAAAACAAACAAGCAAACAAACAAACAAACAAACAAAAGCAATAAGAACAAACCCCTGTTGCCTCCCCCCTCCCCATGCCTGCCACCCCACCCTCTCCCACTTATTGGCCCTGGCATTCCCCTACACTGGGGCACAAAACCTTCACAAGGCCGAGGTCCATTCCTCCTACTGATGATCAAATTTACAATCCTCTACTATACACATGCTGCCAAAACAATCAGTCCCACCATGTATAGCCCTTGGTTGGTAGTTGGGTCCCTGGGACTGGAAACAACCCAGATGTCCCTCAACAGAGGAATGAATACAGAAACTGTGCTACATCTACACAATGGAGTACTACTCAGTTATTAAAAACAATGAATTTATGAAATTCTTAGGGAAATAGGTGGATCTGGAGAGTATCATCCTGAGTGAGGTAACCCAAACACAAAAGAACACACATGGTATGCATTCTCTGATAAGTGGTTATTAGCCCAGAAGTTTGGAATACAGGAAGAACAACCCACAAACCACAAGAAACTTAAGAAGAAGGAAGACTAAAAGGTGGACATTTCATTCCTTCTTAAAAGGGGGAATCAAATACCCACGGAAGAAGTTGCAGAGATTAAGTATGGAGCAGAAACTGAAGGAAGGACAAGCCAGCCTAAATATAGCTATCTGCTGAGAGGCTCTGACAATACCTGACTAATACAGATGTAGAGGCTCACAGCCATTCATTGAACTGAGTACATGGTCCCCAATGAAGGAGTTAGAAAAAGGATTTATGGAGCTGAAGGGTTTGCAGCCCCTTAGGACAAACAACAATATGAACTAACTAGTACCCTCAGAAAGAGCAGCGTTTTGAAATTGGTTCTCTCCTTGCTGTATGTCGGTCCCATAAATGTAAAATATAACTCACCTGAAAGCGTAGTAGATAGTTTATTCTGGAAACAAATATGAGTGATTATGATCTACAAATACAGCTTTTGGTGACCTGAAATTCCATAATCCTATTCAGTAATAATTTTATTGTAGTGTTCCAGGGAACCTTGAGAAATGAGTTCTACGGGTCTTTGGTCTGGACAAAATGGCCAAAGAGTTACAGCACTCAGAAAGGAAGCCCTCCCATGGCAGGTAGCTGGGTGTTCCAGGTCTCATCAGTGCCAGAGGCAGGATCTTCAGCAGTGGCCATGGTGGCAGCAGCAGGGGCTGCAGGGAGAACAGGGGCCTGGGCCCAGGATGCTAGGCAAGTCCAAGTTTCAGCAAATGCTTCAGAAAAGGAAACTCTTCCTCAAAGTCTTACAGCTTGGTAAAACAGCCACCCTTGGATAATTCTCAGTACAATTGTGTGTGTGTGTGTGTGTGTGTGTGTGTGTGTGTGTGTGTGTGTGTGCTCTCTCCATAGCTTTATTATTCACCTATATTCTTTTTCTATTTTTTAAACTTATTTCTTTACTCTCCATGTTTTCTTCTTTCCCTGTCACTTTCCTTTAAGAAATATATTTACTATACCCATGTAAACCCTAAATGATATTTAACTTCATGGCTTCTTCTATATAGTAGTTTCTCCATTTTCTTCTCTGTGGTCATTAGCAATGCATTAAATGAACTGTAATCAATTTTAAGTGTATTTCATATCTTTGAAGTTACAACTATTTGAGTGGATATAGGGATTGTGCTTTTAATATAAATTATTTAATTTATGAACCCACTGAAAAAGTTCACAATGCATAGGCAAAGTTATTAAAGTAGAAATTGTAGCAAATATAGTGAATGTGTTTGTGCAAGGAAATGTGTCTTCCAAAAAGAAGTAAACTTCTGAAGTCAAGGATACACATGAGCCCTATATACTTAGCAATTCTTGCTCTAGTATCCTGGATATATCATGGTGCAGCATTTTAAACAGATGGCAAATCCTACTCATTTCCACTCTCCAGACCCTAATCAAAGCATCTCAGGTCACGCCCACTTTGAAGGGAGTCGACTAACCACCTGAGGACTACACGGAGCAACATACCTTTCACATGCCTCTTAACTAGGCACTCAACTTCCCATAGTTTGTTATACCCAAATTTGGTTGACTAAAAGTTATTTAAGGAGAAGTCTAGAAAGGAGTATATTGTGTTATATACTTATATAGTGTTTGTTCAGGCAGGAGGGCAAATGTTCAAGACATCAAAAATTGTTCTTAATGAGACAAAAATGGTTCAAAGATGAATGTTTCAGGTAGGTGTAGGGTTATGGGATCCCAATCCACTCCCTCACTGGGTTCAGCTGCTTGATTTCGCAGGGCTGGGGAAGCTGACCACACTTACCCCATGTAGTCGCAGGGCAGGTATCAGGACATAGGGAAGCCCTGGGATATTGCTCCGGGGGTGGCAAAGTGCAGTATCCAGACACAACTGGATACCACAGAAGAGCTGAGAGTGGAGTTGGGGCCCGTGGACTGGATTTAGCCCCAGGGACAAGCGGAAAAAGTGGGGGAGCACTGGCTGGTCCCGAGAGGGGAGTCCTTGGCTTGACAGCGGTGGCAGGCTTAGGTTGAGCTTGGGCTTTGTCAAGGCCATAGTTGGGAGCACAGAGGCCTTCGATGGGAGATTAGACAGTGACTGTAGAGACAAAGACCTTCTCCATAGCTCCCCATGGCAAATCGATGAAAAGAGGCAGTCCATGGTTTTAAGGCATTGTCATGGCAGAAAGTAGATGAGGAAAATCATACCCTACTTCTCAGAATGGTCCTAGGGTTAAATACTTTTTGTAGGGATGAGTGTCCTGGGAAGGAAAGCTTATTGGCTAAGCCCTTCAGGCCTTTAGGTACCTCATTAAAATTGAGATCTGTCTTGAGCCTACTTGACCACAGACCATGTCCTCTACCTGTGGAGGGGCTTGTGGCATTGCCCTTACGTGATTGACGGCTACAAATCTATGGAGAGCTGTGGCGAGTGACAAGAGCCTGGTGCCTGGGAATCAGGCTAAGCACCTACTATCTCTTAGCTCAAATTGGAACCAGGCTGCCTTTTACAGTCCCACAGATAGGAACACAGGATTTGGGAGTATTTTGGAAAAGATGAAACATGCATAAAATTATCAAAAAGCTACTCTTTTAAATTATTACCTGAGAGTGAGAAAAAACTAAATAGTAAAATTAACATGAGAAGTATGAGATATTACAACAAACATATAGTTAATTTAGAGACTCATAAGCACATTTCTAGAAGCCTACATTCTACTAAACTTGAAATTCTAAGGGAACTGGATAAATGTCTTTATATATGACCTACCAAAGTTAACTCAATGCAGAATTACTTAAGTAGACATTTCTCAATCAGGGAAAGAGAAGGAATAACTTCAAATCTACAAATTAAAAAAAAAATCTCATGGCTTGGTAGATTCAGTAAAGAACTATACCCATTCCTCAGAGAACTACTAAAATCAATAGTACTCAAATTATTACAAGAAAGAAAAAAAGTATGGAACATTGTCAAATTACTTCATGAATCCAGTCTTGCAGTGAGAACAAAGACAAACAAAGAAGTGACAACAATAAAAAGAGAATTATAGATCAAATATTCTGATGAATGTATACCAAAAAAATTAATACAGCATTTTAAAACAAATTTTAAAACAACAAAAATCACCCAGAAGTATAATCCCTGATATAAATAAACTCAAAGTTATAAGCACTATGTTTATTTAATTTGATGCAGAATATCTTTGCCAATATTCAGTGCAAATTCATGATAAAAATATGGGATACAGGGAACACATCTCTATATTACAAAGGTGACATACAAGAATCACAGAGCCAACATCATACTAAATGGAGAAAACCACAAAGCATTTTCCTTAAGATTAAGAACATGGAAATGAAGTCTACTCTCTGCTCCTGATCACTGTTTCTATAAATACTGATCACTGTTTCTATAAATAGTAGCTAAAACAAGAGGAGATGGATGCAATAAATATAAGAAAGGAATAAGTGAAGCAGTCCTTATTTGTGCATGGCAAGATTCTCTATTGAAAATACCAGAAAGACTGCATCAGAAAACCACAACTGAAAAACACCTTCAGGAAAATATTAGGATGTAAAATTAATACAAGCTAGTCAGTAGCCTTTCTCTATAACGGCAACAATCATAATTAGAATATTAAAGAAATAATGTGTTTCACTGTTACCTCAATATTTTTGTAATGAATCTGAAAATAGATGTGAAAGATTTTGATATTTAATTTGATATTTAAGATATTGAAGATTCTTAGTCTTGGATCAAAGGGAAAACTTAGTTCTGTTATTCTTCTAAAGTGGCATAGCAATTCATTTAAACAGCTCCTAATGGGTATTGCTATGCCCATATATCAGTGTCTTGCTCAACCCTCATTTGAGAAACTTCTTTTTTACTGTGTATGGGAATTAACACAGCATGCACAACAGGACAGGACAGAGAGTAAGAGACTTTCGAAAACTCAGCCCAAAACGCAATGACCTTGACAAAGCATTTCAACTTCAAAATTTGAGGATCTATGCTGAAGAGGTTGAATGATTGTAAGAACCAGAGCTGATGGGGGACTCCAAGGAAATAGTGACTACTAAACATGAGAGGCCCTGTACACACATGAACTAAGGGACAGCATGCAAAAGGAGATGTGAACACAAAATTATCAATTCTAAAAAAGGAGCTCTTTATAATTGATGGAAAAATCGTGTTTGTTTTGCCTGTTTTTTGTTTGTTTGTTTTTGTTTTTGTTTTTTGGCTGTTTGTTTTAATATCAACTACACTCTAAGCAGCGTTCCATGCACAGTACTACTTGGGTAGGTCAACACAGACTATCTGATTTTTCTGTGTATGTTTTATTTTCTTTTGTTTTCATACTTTTATCTTACTTTATGTTTGTTTTTATTTTAATTTTAGGAGCTTTGATTTGTTTTTAGAGAGAGGCCATAGTGTTTGAGAATAAAGTGGTGAGGAGGATCTGGAAGAAACTAGTACAGGAGAAAAAGTCTAATCAAAATATATTTTATGAAAAATTTTAAATAAGTTTTGAAACCATACAATTTTAAATGTAAAAAAGATGAGAAATATTTATAATAATATCATGAATGGTAACTTCTTATTCACTTCAGATGAGAATATAATTTGATGCATACATATGTATGCAATTTCCACAAAACTAAAAACAGAGCATTCCTCCTACATATTCATCCTAAGGCTTAAAAGTGAATTAAAGAGATACTGCATAGTTTTTTGTATGGCTGCACTGTTCATAATATTCTGAAAAATAGATGTAACTGAAATGTCCATTGGCAGACAAGTGTTTTTCTAAAAATGTAGTATACAAAATAGAATTCTATTCACAAAGAAAAACAAATGATTGCATTTGAAGAATGTAAGAAAGTGAATTCAGGTGTAACTTGTTACTTAAGAACAAACAAACAAACCAACAAAAAACAATGAACCAAACAACCGAACAAGCAACCCAACAAACAAAACAAAAACAAGCTAGCCCGGTGGTACTTGCCTTTACTTCTAGAAGGCAGAAAGCAAGTAGATTTATTGGACCACTGAAGATTCAAGGCCAACCTGTTCTACAAAGCAAGTTCCAAGCTGCTGAAGACTACATATACCATGTTTACCTAAGAGGGAGAACCTGGATTGTAACTTATGTGTGTAGCTTGTGTGTGTGTGTGTGTGTGTGTGTGT
>JADRCD010144920.1:0-15642 GCA_019843815.1 Montemys delectorum
TTTTTTTTTTTTAGATTTCTTTAAAAATAGTATGTGTCTGAGTACTTTGTTGCATGTGTGTGTGTGCTTGTGAAAATCAGCAGACGGCATCAGATACTGTGGGACTGGGATTACAGATGGTTGTGAGCTGACACATGGTGCTAGGAAGTGAACCCAGGTCTTCTGCAAGAGCAGCTATCGCTCTTAAGGGCTGAGTCATCTCTTCACCCCCTTCCATAGGCCTTTCTTTTGTTTGTTTTTCTTTTATTCGTCAATTTATTCATTTACATTTCAAATGATATCCTCCCCAGTATCCCCTCCACAAACCCTCATCCCATCCTCCCCTCCCCTTTGCCTCTAAGAGGGTAATCCCCCATCCACCCACCCCTGCCTCACCACTCTAGCATCCCCCTATGCTCAGGCATCAAGCTTCCACAGGACCAAGGGCCTCCCCTCCCATTGATGCCAGATAAGACCATCCTCTGCTGCATATATGAAGCCCTTTACCTTGGTGATGGAGAATGAGGAACTAAGTTATTAAATGTTAGCAAGTCTCAGTCTTATTTTGAGTATCAGAGGTGTGACCATCACAAGTGTCCTTTGCCTCCAAATGTAATGAGTAGACTTAGCATATTTTTCATGTTCCTGCTGAGTAGTGCATTTTCTGTATTTCTTCCCACTTCAGGGAATTTTCATCAGTGCCTTGAACTTCTGTTCCCCTTCCTTCTGCAGATTGAAATGTTTTTCCCTCCCAAGTGAGAAAAGGTAAATTGATCTGG
Organism: Montemys delectorum; assembly: GCA_019843815.1. Lineage (NCBI taxonomy): Eukaryota > Metazoa > Chordata > Mammalia > Rodentia > Muridae > Montemys > Montemys delectorum. The sequence continues at coordinate 759 of JADRCD010144920.1, forward strand.
TCCAGGTTCCAGGAGAGAGAGGCTAGATTGAGTGGGATTGGCTGCCAGGTGCAGTAACTTACCACCAGTGTTTTCAAGCTACAATTTATTGCCTTTCCCTTACTAGTAAGACTTTCCCCTAGTAGTAAGACTTTCCCCACAGGAACATGGAGAACATTTTCTGGGCAGAATTTGAACAATGGCTATTGTTCTCCCCAAGCCAGAATTTTATACAATATTTTTCTCAGGATTTTTCTCAATCTTCTCTGTCAGCACCTGGAGGAAGATTAAAAAAAAAAATATGTAAAGCTGTCTATGTCTGCAGTCCTTCTAAGGTTCCCATTGGCCCACAACCAGCCTTAGCAACTCGTTAGTTATTTTTATCTGGACCTTCTTATGAGTGGTATGTTGTTCAGCTGTTTCTGTATCAACTAAGAAATGCCTGGGTCTGATTGCCCTCTTCAGATGCCTCTTTTTTTTCCCCAAGTTTAAGTTAGCTCTCTATACTGAAACCTCAGTTTTCTGATGAGTCTAAGGAAATTTGTGATGCCCGTTTTAAAGCTTTGCCCCACCCCCTCAGAATGATGGAAGCAATATGGTTTCCAACTCAACATCTCCAAGCTAATGGCAGGAGAGCTTCTCAGTGTGGAGGTAAGCTTTTGAGGATCTCTTTGTCTTCCAGCCTCCATACCACAGTTCACTAATTCCCCCACAATGATGATCATGGTGGGTTTACCAGCTCGAGGCAAGACCTACATCTCTACGAAGCTCACACGCTATCTCAACTGGATAGGAACACCAACTAAAGGTATGTCTCAGAAGTCATTGCTGTATATGCCCACTAGAGGCCACTAACTAAAAACTGGGAAAGGTAGAAGGCTAAACCTTTCAGTCCTAAAAATGCTGCATATCCTTGTTTCCAGGATTAAAACCACATCTACCACTACTACTACAACTGTCATGATGGTCTTATAAATCATACATTTCATGAAAAATATTCTCCGCCTAATATCATGCTGGGTTTTAGGCATAGAAAAACTAGTATTAAGAGTAAATCTGCTCTTAAGAAGGCTCACAAACACAAAACAACCCTCTGAGTACTGTATCTTCTCCCATCTATCCAGTCACCCCTCCCTCATTCCCATCAAGCCTTCCCTCTGTTTCAGCTCCTTTTCCTGTGCTAGAGTTTGAACATGCATTCTACCATGGAGTTTCACCAGGCATCAAATCTCCCCTCCCCCCAGTTTATCCTTCCTTGCCCCTTATCCACTTTCTCTAATTAATCCATGTGCCAAAGCCCATGTCAAGCATTAGGAAGGTAATAAAAATGGTGACACTCATGTCCTGTCCTTGAAGTGTTCTAATTCTGAAAGTTATACGTAACAAGACCTAGGCTAGACTAGAAATTCTCAGACACAGTGCTGATAGTGCTCACAGAGGGAATTGCTGACTGACAGGCATCAGAAGCTTCATGGATAAGAATATGTCTGACGTGGGTCCTATAGGAACAAGGGAACATTTGATGAAACAAAGGCAGGAAGGAGCCACTCTCATACAGAATGGCAAACCTATGGAGCCTCTACTCAATGAAGAAGCAAGCATAAGATATAGTGGCAGATGGGTCTCTGTCCTGATCCCCCTTCTATTTTGTCTATTCAACTCAACTGCTCACATAGGCCTTCAGAATCAATTTCAAACTACAAGATTGGTAATACCTGTAGTCTCCAATGGTACCATTGGTCTGTGGATTTGAACCCAAACTCCTTTACTTCTGTTTAAGACTATCCACAGTTGACCTATTCCAGCTTTTCAGGCCCTAACCACAGTGGTTAACCCCTTCTCTCAAAACATGTTTTGCCTTCTGCAGATGTTATACCTTTTGCTTAAGTTGTGTCTACCTACTTGTTATTTACCTATACTGTCCTTGCTCCCCACCCTTACCTTCATACCCTCCAGTAAAAGACATCTATCCTAAAAAAGCCTTGTTCAAATACTGCTGCCGTTAAGATACTCTAAGCTAACCACAAACAGATCCTTCTTTTCCTTCCCCCTCACTCTCCAACATAGTTGGATATTGTCTCTGTTGGAGCACTTAAAAGACTCTCTGGGAGCTCTTCTTTTCCCTGAGGTGGTTGCTGTCTGACTTTGTACTGATAAGTTGCTTGAGGGCCCCATTACAAATTAATCAATCTCTTGCTCTCTGTCTCTCTCTCTCTCTCTCTCTCTTTGTTCTCTCTCTCTCTCTCTCTCTCTGTGTGTGTGTGTGTGTGTGTGTGTGTGTGTGTGTGTGTGTGTGTGTAAAACTCAGAAGTTATATATCACTTTAGTATATGTCTTAGTCAGTGTTCTATTGCTGTGAAGAGACACCAGGACCAAAGCAACTCTTACAAAGGAATGCATTTCATTGCTGCTAGTTTACAGTTTCAAATCCATTATCATCATGGTGGGAAGCATGGCAGCACGCACGCAGACATGGTGGTAGAGTTCTACATCTTAATCCATGGACAAAGATAAACGCACTGGGCCTGGCTTGTGTTTTGAAACCTCAAAGCCACATCCCCAAGTAGTGTGCCCAGTGCCACACCCTGATGACTAAGCATTCAAATAAATGAACCTATGGAAGCCATTCTTAATCAAACCCCTACACCATCCGAAAATTTTTGTTGGAAAATGAATTTATGAACTATGTTTCTTTGGCTGATTATCTTTGCCCATTCCTTTTCGGTTTTTTTTTCTCCATTACAAACAAGAAAGTGCTATTTAGAGACTTATATTTAGATTTTTCCCTTATGATATTAAATGGCAAAATAACCTTGGTAACCAGCAGTCAGGAGACCCAGTCTGTGTACATTATTAATTCACTCTGGGTTTGACTTTGGGTAACTGGTTTTATTCTCTGCATCTCATTTCTTTATCTTCCCTATTGAGTAGGAGATTTAAAGGGTTGGAATTTATGATAAAGTAAAATGGATTGGAATCAAACAGATCTGGGTTTGAATTTCAGATTGCCAGTTATTAACTGTGAAAGTTATTTTCCACCTCTGAGCTTTACTTTCCTTATTGGTAAAGGTGAAATGGTTAACCCCTACTTTGCAGGACTGATATGAGGGAGAAAATTAGCTGGTACCCATAAGTTGAAATCTTATGTATACACTTTCCAGCTATAAATTCTGCCTTTTACTTCTGAGATTCCTTCCAGCATGAACATGCTTCTGGCCACTGCAGTCTTCCCAACGTCTTCACTAGTGTTTTCTGTTCTCAGTGTTTAATTTAGGTCAGTATCGACGAGAGGCAGTGAACTACAGGAACTATGAATTCTTTCACCCAGACAACAAGGAGGCCCAACTTATCAGAAAGTAAGTACCCAATATGTAAGAATCTGGACTGCCCTTTGGCTGAGTGGGACCTGTCTTCATAGCCTAGGAGAGTAGTATAGAGTAACCCATTCTTCCAGGCTGTCCAAACTTTTGACATTACAACATAGTGTAGTTATCTACAATTTGCATGCTCAAGAACCCCTCAATCAAGTTATGAATAGGGAAAAATGCAAAATTCTCAAATTTTTTTAGGTAAGTTTACAGTTTGTGTTGGGCCACATTTCATAGTTAGCCTAGACCATGAGTTGAACACCCTTTTGTCCAGCCTTTCTGACAGCCTGCTCGATGTCTGCTCTACTCATAGCCATTTCCTATCAAGGTTTCCAGTCTTATATTTCTGGTAAGCAAGCATAGAAATGTCTTCCCCTAGCACTTGAGGTGAGTGTTTCATGACCTCAGCCCTCTTCAGTCTCTGCAGTCTCAATACTTCAACTTTAAAGTCTCTTTTACCTATGCAGTTGGAAGTACTTCTAGATGCAACCTGGCTCTGAACTTCTTATCTGGGTCCTCACTTCAAATCCCAATAACCAATAAAAATACTTTTGCTGAAAACCTAAGTATACTATCCCTGTCATACCTGTGTTTACAGTATTGTATATGCCAAGAATTCATTTTAACCCAAAGAGCACATCCCTATGCCTTACCTGTGAACCTTAACCAATTCAGCTCTATCTCCAGTAGCATACAGTTAGAGCACTAAAACTATGATGATTTCATTGCTCAGCTTTTCTTGGACATGTCTTCTTATGTACAGCTTCTAAGCAGTACACACAGAGCCAGTTTCAACTCTGACCCCCTTGCTAGAACAAAGGACACTATTCTAGATGTTCAATGTGTAGACAAACTGTGTAGATGTTTAACAGAGAGATGCTTCATAAGAGAACTGCAGTGAGGGGAACTGATCCTGAGGGTAAGGATTCTCTTCTTCTTTCTCTGTTTTTCAGGCAGTGTGCTCTAGCAGCCCTAAAGGATGTCCATAAGTATCTCAGCCATGAGGAAGGTCACGTTGCGGTAAATAATCTTCCATTTTACCCCTCAGGCTACCTATCAGTATAGAAAGCAGATAATATGTACTAAGCACTTATTTATGGCAGATGTTATTCTAAGTACTTTGTTTATATTAATAATTTAATTCACACTGTTCCATGAGCTATGTCATTATTATGCTCTATTTTAGATACCAAAAGAACTAACATGGAAAAATTATTTCCCAGAGTGGTATAATATATATGTGTCAGGGGCAGATTATATAGTTGTAGAATCCATCAAGTTATTCAGTGGTACAAAAATTTAAGCATGGTTGTTGTCAGAGCAAGTCCTTCTTCTAGGCCTGTAACTTCACCTATAAAATGATCCTAATAAAACCCCACATTCATAGGTTATAGGACATTTCTGAGCAGATAGTATGGGCTCAAGGAGCGCTTTTGAAAGGACACAAGCAAATTCCAAACCCTTCTTTTTCTTTAAGTTCTGCCCCCTCCACTTAGAAAAAGAGTGAATAAAGAATGCAATTGTATCAACACTACACTGAGAGTAAGCCTCTCTTATTACATGTCTCTAGGTTTTTGATGCCACCAACACTACCAGAGAACGACGATCATTGATTCTGCAGTTTGCTAAAGAACATGGTTACAAGGTAGAGTACCACAGCCATGCAAATTCAAAGCAGTCCAAAGTAGGGCACTTAGAGCAGCCAATTTGGACACCATGGGGTCAACATCTAGCTTTCAGATTCAGCAGAACAGAACAGGGGAGGTGCCAGGTTAGGCAATGGAAGATGGTTACTGACAGGCTGACACTGAGGTGGCAAGGATGAAGTCAGGAGAAACATGTAAGAACCAAAAGCCAGCAGAAGTCTGGGGCAATCCCATTAGAGCCAGCCTGCCGCATAGAAGTCTGAATCCTGAAAGCACCATTATGTGAAAGCATTGTTTTTACCAATTTCCCTAGGGGTGACTTGGGCTATCAAGAATGGGTAATCCTGTTTGGCTCCCAGAAAACATAATCCCCTGATGGAAAGTTTTCTTTTTCTCTTACTAGGTCTTCTTTATTGAGTCTATTTGTAATGACCCAGACATCATTGCAGAAAACATCAAGGTAAAGAACACCAATTCCCTTTCTTGCTCATTCTTTTCAAGATAAGTGTTAATTTAATTTACACTTTAAATCTGCACACATATATGTATATATCAATGCACACATACATTTATGTATGTGTGTTCATGTATGAATGTGGAATGCACATGTCATTGTATATTATATGTGTGGAGGTCAGGGATAACTTCAGGTGTCAGTTCTCACCTTTCACCTTCTTTGAAGTAGGATCTCTTCTTGTTCTCTGTTGCATGTGCTAAGCTAGCTGGCCCTCGAGCTTCTAAGGTAGTCTCCTGTCTTCACCTGTCATTTTACAGTAGAAGCACTGGGATTACAGATGCACAGCACTATGTGCAGCTTTAAGTGCGTTTAAGGAATCTGAACTTAGGTCCTCATACTTGTGTGGTGTTACGGTTTGTATATGATCTGCCCAGGGAGTGGCACTATTAGAAGGTGTGACCCTTTTGGAATAGGTGTGACCCTGCTGGAGTAGGTGTGTCTCTGTGGGTATGGGCTTTAAGACTCTCATCCTAGCTGCTTAGAAGCCAGTATTCTGCTAGCAGCCTTCAGATGAAGATGTAGGACTCTGAGCTCCCTGTGTACCTGGATGCTGCCATGTTCTCGCCTTGATGATACTGGACTGAATCTCTGAACCCGTAAGCCAGCCCCAATTAAATGTTGTCCTTATAAGAGTTGCCTTGGTCATGGTATCTATTCACAGCAGTAAAGCCCTAACTAAGACACGTGGCAAGCTCTAAGTCATCTCCCTGAGATACCCCTCTTTGTATAAGAAGCACTCCCCTGACCATCCTTGCCCACGATGTTCCTATAAAAAGTTACATGAAGCCAGCATATATAGAGCCCTTAGAATACATCAATCACTAAACTTGACTTTCATTATTTTTTTTCACAATGAACCTGCATGTTAGAGATTCTTTCCCTGTTTTAGAAGGGAAACTGAGGCTTAAAGAGTGGAGTTGGCAAAGGCTGGTTTAGCTCAGGGGGAAAAAATGGAAGTAGGACTGTACTCCAGGCTTGTCTGTCTTTCTCAAAAGCCCATGTCCTGCTGAGCAGTGGTGGCACATGCCTTAACATTTTGGAGGCAGATGCAGGTGAATTTCTAAGTTCGAGGCCAGCCGCCTGGTCTACAGAGTGACTTCCAGGACAGCCAGGGCTATGCAGAGAAACCTTGTCTTGAAAAAAAAGCCCACGTCCTATATCTTACCCAATATTTTGCATCAGAATCATTGCTACTTTTAGTCTTTGAACTGCAAGGTCCAGAATTAGATCACTTGAAAACTTTTGTTCTTCCCTGCCCCTTCAAATTATTAGAGCGCAAGAGTATAAGAGACCTTTCATCAAGTAGTTAAAATATCAGTCAAGTATTTGTCTAATAACAACTCAACATTTAAAGAAAATGTAGCCTAATCAAAGTTTAATTTGTCTCCCTGTAATGTCTACCCATTATTTCTATTTCTATCTCTTGGGATATATAGCATGTTCAGATCTTTTCCCCTCTTTATCCACTCAGTTATCCATCCATTTATTGATTCCATCCATATAGAAATAGTGAAATCTCTTCTATTGAACTCACAGTCTAGTTAGGGACACTGGAAAATATATAGACAGAACTCAAGATTAGAGTTTCAGTAAGGGAGAAAGGAAGGTTGTTGGAACATGGTGGTGAGAGCCCATCTTACATGTGGTGGTATATCATGGAGGGGCCCCTAGAGGTATCAGCAGTATCCTGATAAATGCATAGGAGTTTTTTACAGGTAAAGACTTGAAATGGGGAATAACATATACCAGATATGATCTTTCCAGGGAACTATAAGTAGTTTAAATCTGATAAGGCAAAATGTCCAAATGGGAGACCAGTAAGAGATGGTAGTGAAAGGCAGTTTGAGTTGTCATGATCCATTTGCTAAAATAGTTCATACTTGGTCCCAAAAGACACATCAAAATAGTGAAAGAATTTAGATAGGAGACTCCTGTTGTCCAATGTGCCTGTTATAAATATCCTTCTGGAACTGGGAAGATGGTTCAGTGGGTAAAAATGCTTGGCACACAAACTTAATGACCTGAGTTCTATCTCCAGAATTCATACTTAGGTAGAAGGAGAGAACCAACTTCACAACATTGCCCTCTGTTTTCCATACACGCACGATGGCATGCATATGTACCCCAATACTACAAAATATACATGTAAATGCAAATAATAATATAATGAATTAAAATTTTAAAGGAATATCTTTCCTTTAAAGGAAAGGAATACCAGCAATCAGTCACAAAGTTGTAGTGATCATAGGCAAAAGAAAATGGCTATTTAGAAGAGAGGTTAGAGAGGCTTAGTTCTGCTAGCAAGTGAGATCCCATGGAGGCTCGAGTGATTGAGTGGAGCAGTGGGAAATAGAGGAGGAGAGGCCGATATTGGGGGTTAGGAGATGCCAGCCTTTGAGAAATCCAATGACAACATGCATGTTTTCCCAGCAATGACTAAATACCCAAGAGCCTTTATGATATCAAGTCACGATATCTGATTCTTCTGCACCATACTTTCCTGTCCTCTTACAAATGTTGTTAAGCAATGTGTGTTCCATTGTAACATACAGCCCAACTTAAGCAAAACCCTTTGTCAAACTCTATTTCCTTGCCTTTGTAATGGACTGGATGATAGTTGTCTCTGAAGGTCATTTCCAAGTACAATATCAGAGTCTGTCTTTCTACATTTATTTTCTTCCCACCTTCTCACAGCAAGTGAAACTCGGCAGTCCTGATTACATAGACTGTGACCAAGAAAAAGTTTTGGAAGATTTTCTAAAGAGAATTGAGTGCTATGAGATCAACTACCAGCCTTTGGATGAGGAATTGGACAGGTAAGAGCCCAACTCCTCCTGGAGCCTTAGTCCAGTTTTCATGTCTTATGGGACCTAAGGAAATGTCCTCCTTTTAAGGGCCCTAACTTTCCTATTTATAATATGAGAAGTAGGACTTGATATGTCTTTATGACTCCCTCTAATCCAATTTTCCATGAGGCAGTGTTACCTTGATGTGGGAAATATTCATTCCACATCATATAGTTTTCAAACTGTCTTTCACTACCATCTCTTTTGCCTTATCAGATCTAAATTATTTATAGTTCCTTAGAGATATCATACTTAGTGTATGTTATTCCTCATATGAGTAGAGATGTACCTTCCTATGCAGTAGGTGCAGGTTAGGATTTTGCCCTCTGAAAACAAATGCCTCCATTCTGTGGGTATTGCTGTTATTGCAAAAATACTCTCTTCACGTGGATGGTACCTTGGTACCCAAGCAGATTCCCCTTCTTTCTTTAATCACATTCCCACAATATTCCCATAAAGGAGGCTGCAGTAGATCTGATGATCATAAATTTCCAAAAGGAGGAAACTGAGTGTTAGGGAAATAAAGCTACTTCTAGCCTTCCATCATGAGCCAGAGGTGTGTCAGAAGTCTAACCATATATTCTGTCTCCTTTCATTTCTCCTCTCATTACCCTCATGTATCTCTTCAACCAGCAAGTCTTTGGAAGCTTTGCTTTGCACGCAGAAGGTGTAAATATGGATAAGTAAGATGGGTTCTGTCCTTGGGTAGCTTCCATAGAGTCTTGCCATATAGAAAGACCCATATAGAAGCAATAAAATTAAAATGTTTTTCTTTCATAATACCAGCTATGTATAGGAAAGTATTGGCCAGCAGTTTAAGGCAGATGTGACTTTAGATGTAAAATGTTCAAAGAAACTCAATATCTTCAAAATGGGTTCTGATGAAAATACACTCTAGCTACCAATATTCTTTGAGAGCCATAAGTATAAAAAGAGGCATAAGTGGTCATTAATACCCCAAGAAGTCTAAAAGCATCCTCTCAATCTTACTCAATGGACATGTAAGGTGATGGCTATGTCACTTCATAGTTTGGGAAACTGACAACCAGGCTTCAGCTCAAAGGCTTGCCTGCAGCCACACAGCGAATCATCAACACATTCTACATTAAATGATGCCTGCATTTCCACAATTTTAACCTGGTTTTACCTCTCGACATCCTTGTATCATAAGAAATCAGATGGGACTTGCACATTCAGCACAAAGGGTACGTCCTTCGTGTTTAATTTCACAGATTACCCACTCACTGTACATGCTCCCTGATCAAAGATACACCTTTTCTCCTGGGAAGACGCATGATGGAATGGGGTTGTTTATGCTTTGAGAAAGGTGTGGCCTTTTCAAATTCTACAAATGTATCATGTGGGCTAACAGCATACAATGAAGAGATCTTGAAGGAAGGGGGCTGAACAGAAGGAATAACATTAAGAAAGCCTCCAGACTTCCGCAGCAGAAGCCTCTGAATACCTGGAGGAGCACTGTTGGGTTTTGTTTGTTTCTGTTATTCTTTTGATGAGTCCGTTGGGCCTAAAGAAGATGGATGGAGAAGGTTTATTTGTTTCTCCATTAGTCTAAGGAAACCAAAGAGGCAAAGTTGTCCCTGTTTTGCTAGAATGCCCAGTAATTGGAGATGGTGGTGTGGACACAATTGACCCCAGTTGTGGAAGCAGTAAGCCAGATGATTGGAGGAACTCAGAGCAGGGGACTTGGCCCACCTTGGAGAGAGAATGTCTGGAAGAGTAGATAATTCAAAGAGCAAGCTAAACATCAGCAAATTCTGGATCTTCCAAAAATAAGAAGAAAAGTATCCCTACAGCTATTTGACAATTAATATTTAAAAGCAACAACAAGAAAAAAGTGGAAAAGATAAAAACACAATTTTAGGGCCTTATTAGTATAGTTTATATATTTTATTTTAAATTGTACAGGTTGGGAGATGAACATGAACGTTTCTAATAACTTGGTATTGTGCAACTATAAATGACTTTATATAGCTCTATACTCCAAGATTTCTTAGAGATAGTAAATGCCCTATCTTTTATGGGTATTATATTTTAACGACTTTTAAAAGATGTATATATAGGAGCTCAACTTTGGAAATCAACAAGCAACATCCTTTCAAGCAAAATGAAAGCTACTTTGTGACAGCCAGCCTAATTTGCTCTGAGTACGAAAAGAGATATACAGAGAATTTTCCAAGTATAACAGCAGTACAAGAAGTGAAAAGTCATGGGTAAAGTGTTGTGCTGTGAGCTGAGGCCACCACTTAGGGTCTAGTGTTAGGAACAGACAATAGCCAGGCAACAAGATTACATCAGAGACATTCTGCTCTTAGGCTCTAGGGGTCTGAGACAGATCTCTGGAATGGGATACAATCTATGGCAAATTGCTTCTCTGTTTGCTTCAGATTTTTTACATGATAATCTCTTCTCTGAATGATGGAAGATGCTATGAGGATTCATGCATCTTAAAAATCCCCCAGTCTCTGCAAGATACACAAAAAATATTGAACAAAAGCAAGTGTTCTGTGGGAGCCACTGCACATGGATCCCAGAGCTGTGAAGGACAAGGCTGTAGATGTAAAGGACTTTCCTCTAGGAAGATCAAGGAAACAGCTCTCTGAAACCAAAACTATTAGCAACCTCATTGACCTTGGGCCTCTTGTATGATTCCAGTTCCCATTCCCCTTCTCATGGAGCTCTCTCAGATTCTTAAATAACTAGAGGATTTACAGCTGTTACAGAAGATAGAGAAGTCTTAGTTCATGACTCTAAGTCTTCTGATCCATTGGTATCCATTGGTACCCTCCCCTCTGCCTCCCTACTCCTCTCCCTGCCTCCCTGCTCCTCTCCCCTGCCTCCCTGTTCCTCCAAAGACAGGCCATTATATTTGATTATTACTCAATGTGTAGTTACTAGAGCTGAGCACAAACTAAGGGGACAAGTTTGCCAGTGATGTTTTGGACCATTTCTGTATCCCTTCACACCAATGCTTGACATACTGTGGTTTGTGACAAGAATGTTGAATTATTATCCATGTGTTTCCAAATTTATGTTTCTGACTGTCCCCAAAGGGTAGATAACCCCTATCTAAAGCACAGTGCATTATTCAGATAGAAGTACTTGTGAATTGCATTGTGATTAGGAAAGGCCAAATGACAGGTTGACTCAAGCTGAAGAAAGAGATGGTAGCTGGTGAAGAGCTCCTTGGAGTTGTCAGGAACAGAATCTCTAGGTCATATACCCAGAACAAAACTAGGCCGAACATCTTGTTAGATAGGAGCTGAAGTGCAGAGGATTGTAAACAGAGTATGTGGTTGGGACTTTTTCTTGGGATCAACCCTTCCTACTATCAGCACCTAAGCTATGCTTGCTCCTGCTTGGGTCTGGCCCAGCCACCTGTCCTACATCAAGATCTTCGACGTCGGTACACGCTACATGGTAAATCGAGTGCAGGACCACGTTCAGAGCCGTACAGCCTACTACCTCATGAACATCCATGTCACACCTCGATCTATCTACCTATGCCGACATGGTGAGAGTGAACTCAACCTTAGAGGCCGCATTGGAGGTGATTCTGGACTCTCAGCTCGGGGCAAGCAGGTAAGGAGGGTTTCAGAGACTCATGTGTACAGGTTAGGCTAGCCTAGGTGGCCAATGACTGGGTTTGGAGAAGTAGCCCTTGATGAGAAAGAAGCAAATTATGATCAATCCTTCTCTTCCACCATTAGTCATGAGTCCTGTCACAGATATTGAATAGCTCCCATACACCTACTGCTTCTGCAAGACCAATTACACGGCCATTCATGACTGCTCATCTCTGGCTGCTTCTTGAGCTCCATCACAGTGCCCTTCCTACTTGATGTCTTCCCCATCATTCTCTTTCCTTTGCTGGTGCTCACCTTGCTGTCCTCCTTGGTCCCTCTGCCTGCTGGTAACTCTCAAGTACCTTGGCCAGAATCCCTCCTCTCCATGACTGTGTCGACATTGTCCCCTACCCCACTTGAGGAATCATACTGTCCCCACTGTACTGTCTCTTCTTGCTCTTCCATTCCCTCACAAGACCCAACTCTTGCTCCAAGATCTAGTCCCCTATTAAGCCCTCCCTGTTCACTCCTTATCTCAGAATTCACTGGCCCTTGGGAACATCTCTCCTTATTCTGGTCTGTTACTTTCTCAGGGCATGCCTGTCCCTATTCCCAGTGCAGTATAGTAACCTGTCCATCCTAGGTACCAGTTTCATAAAGGGATTTACTCCCCAGCTTCTGGTCCTTTACCTGGACTTGTTAGCACACATGTTGCTTGAGAAAATCACTTTGGGATGGCATAGGTAGGAAATGAAGTACAGGAGGGCCATTCCTGGTTCTTAGTGTCTTTTTTCAAACTTTTGTTTTTTTAATTTTATGTTTATATGTGTTTTGCCTGCATGCGTATCTGTGTACCATTTGCATGCCTGGTGTCCACAGAGGCCAGAAGAGGGCATCAGATCCCTGTGAGCTGTCTTATGGGTACGGGGAACAACGGCCAGTGCTCTGAACTGCTGAGCCAACTCTTCAGTCCCTTACTGTCTTTTATTGGACACCTATCCACAGCCACAGTACTATCAACTTCCACATTTAATTTCTGAATGATATCAGCAGTGTGAACTGGGCATAACCTGTCATTGTTTATGGATAAGGAAGCTGAGCAACAGAAATAGAGAGGAGTCTCATGTCACATGGTCAGTACAAGCTAACATAGGCAGAACTGAAAACCAGGCCTGCCTCCCTTGCTCCAGCACTCCTGTTGGATAGGTAGGAAATGTCCCAGATATCCTCTGACCTGACTGTAATCTCTCATGCTCTCCAGAACAGAGGCTGAGATCACTTGAGGTATACTTTTATCTCCAAGACTTCTTGGATATAGCTAGCCCCTGTCTTACCTGCATAGCTCAGAGCTCAATTGGAAAGGTGGCCACGCCCACATGAGTACCTCCTGCACACACAAACATGCATATGTGCACACATCAGACTCAAATTTTCACATTCCTCAGCACAGTGCACCAAGGCTGGATATAAAGGACAGTCACCCCAATCTCTATAGTTTTTATTTAACTAGCACCTACTGTCTACCAGGGAGTAATGCACTCTTCGTGCAGCTCAGAGACACAGCTGGATAACTGAATGATGTTTGCATTTTACAGGCATGATAAGAGGTCAGAGATGGGTACTGTGTAAGGGAGCTATTGAGATTTCCCTTTTTCTTACTCTCTCAGGCAAGGGAGAACTGACTGCTGACTTGTGTCTACCATACAAATTTGTGCCTATGCCCATTTGTGCACATGTACCTAGGACATGCCATGTTTGAATAATAACACCCTGTGCACAAAAGGAACATGTATCCTTGCATCTTTGAGCTCCCATGACCCTTTGTTGTTCCCAGCTGTACTGCTATTGTTTCTCTCCCCAAGTGGCTGAATCTTGAAAGCATTAACACTCCAGCACCCAAAACAGGGACATGGATACTAATGCATGTGCAAATGCCCTTAACCTGGGTACCAGGCTCCCCATTCAAGCAATAGAAATCATGGCATCAGATCCTTCAATCCGCACTTCAGACTACATTCTGGGCACTTCTACTCTTAGAACTCCACTCTGAGGGCCTAGAATCTGCTGCGATGCCTGTATGCACCTGGCTGTTAGACTCCATCTGAGGACAGGCCATGGTCACAGGTATATTAACCTTTAGATCCATGCATATCCCTGGGGTTATTCTCTGTGTAGCAAGAGGGTCACTGGAGATAGTGCATGACCAGAACTTCATGCTGTGATTTGGTTAACCTCAGACATAAAGAGAGATTCCTAGAAGTACAGGATATTGTCATAAATGACAGGAGAAAGGATGCAGACCATTGGATGGTTCCACTTGTTCTTAGGCTCCACATATGTTAGAGGTGGGCATCTTTGAATGAATGATTCACCTAGCAGGGAATGCAGTAAACAAGTTTCACCACCACCCCCCCATCCCAAGCATGGATACTCTTTTTCTCTTTCTTTCATCCTTAGTCACTCAGGAAAGAATATGACTTTTATTTTATTTTATTTTATTTTTATTTATTTGTTTGGTTGGTTGGTTGGTTGGTTGGTTGGTTTTTCGAGACAAGGTTTCTCTGTGCAGTCCTTCCTGGCTGTCCTGGAACTCACTCTGTAGACCAGGCTGGCCTTGAACTCAGAAATCTGCCTACCTTTGCCTCCCAAGTGCTGGGATTAAAGGTGCGCACCACCACTGCCCAGAATGACTTTTATTTTTAATACTTTTATGATTGCACATATTTGTTAGATACAATTTATAATTTCCATGCTAATTGTATATTATTGTTGTACATAATGAGAACATCCATAATCTTCTAAGGATTTGGAAATATACACCAATTTTTAAGGATAGCCACCCTACTGTGCATTGAAACATTAGAACTTACTTTCCTGTCTAACTGTAACTTTGTACTCATTGATTAATCTCTAGCCTAACATTTGATCCATTGATCATTCTTTT
>JADRCD010144920.1:20231-32143 GCA_019843815.1 Montemys delectorum
CTCTCTCTCTCTCTCTCTCTCTCTCTCTCTCTCTCTCTCTCTCTGTCCCTTTCAAAAGAATCCACAAAACGACAAAATTGTAAGCTAAAACAAAAAACTAGTAAGACAGAAATACCAAAACCAAACAAAAAGTTCGTACACACAAAACAAAACAAACAAAAACACGGAGTTCATTTTGTGTTGGCCAGCTACTTCTGGGTATAGGGTCTGCTCTGAGGTGTGGTTGATATACCAGCCACAGTCCACTGGAGAAAACTGGTTTTCCCTTTTGCCAGGGCATTTGCAAATAGCTTCTTGGTTAGAGGTAGGACTGCATGTCTACTTACCCCTCTCAGTGCTGACATCTGTCTGGCTTGCATCTATGCTGATCTTGTACATGCTGTCAGTGTCTCTAAGCTCTGATTTGTTATCAGCCCTGTTTTATTCAGAAGACACTGTTCTCTGGGAGTCATCCATCACCCCTGGCTCTGATAATCTTCCTGCTTCCTCTTCAACATAATATCCTTGAGCCTTGAAGGGAAGGGTTTGATGAAGACATCCCATTTAGGACTGAGTGCTCCAAAGTCTCTCACCCTCACAAATTGTCCAGTTGTGGTTCTCTGTGTCATCTACTACAAGAAGCTTTTCTGATGAGAGTTGAACGAGGCACTGATCTATAAGTATAGCAATATGTCAATAGGAGTCATTTTATTGCTGTGTTCCTTTAGCAGAATAATTTAGTCTGCTAAATATATTATATATATTTATTATATATAATAATACAGTTATATAATATATTATTATATATAATATATATAGTATATTATATGATATATATTATATAATATTATATAATACATATACATATAGTACAGTATATTATATAATACATTATATATATACATTATATGTAATATATAATATATAATATATATTATACTATTGTATTTTCCTCTAGGCCCATGACCTATCTAGTCTTAGGTTCTTGAACACTTTAGTATGTCAGGTATATGCTCCATCTCATACAATAAGCCTTAAATTCAACCAGAAAGTAATCTGTTATTCCCATGTTTGTGCCACCATTGCACTGGTACATCTTGCGGGCAGGTCATTGTTGTAATTCACAGGGTTTGTAGATGGGAAGTATTGATGGTTACTTTTCTCTGGAAATGTGCAGAGTACCTTCTGGCACTGTGGATACTAGTCAGTAGGGGTAAAGCTTAGTTCAGTACCAGTTCAATTTCTCCATGTTTGATGACTAAGTAAGTTGTCTCTTCAATAATAGGGCCTTACTATCAGGTTGTGGAGAATAACCAAGAGCCTATAGTGTTTTGTGAGGTTCCTTGGGACCCATTTGTCCAATGATTCAATAAGATGTAATCCATTTTTGGCACTGGAAGTTTTACTTGGTAACATAAGATATCTAATTGAGACATTGTCTCCCTTATTATATGGTGACTCCATTTAAATTCCTGTCTCTTATCTAGGTAGTTTGAGAAGCTTCTACAGTAGTAGGTTCATAGGTGGGTTTTTTTTTTTTCAAAAAACCTTTAATGTTAGTTGCCCCTCCCCATATCCCATCCTTTACTTGTTTTCCTGTACCCATCCCTAAGGAAGAAGAAATATAGTGTTATGGAAAGATAAAGGAGACTCTAGAAGAGGAACATTTAGTATTATACACACACACACACACACACACACACATATATATATATATATATATATATATATATATATATATATATATGACTAACAAGGTCCTAAATCAACATCTCTGCTGTTGCCCTAAATAATATATGATCTTTCAACCTTCAGTAACTTCCTCTCCTTCTCCTAACTTACATGTTATTTTATATGTTCATGTAGCCTCAATCTTAATCCCTAAATAAACTATTACTGTCATTGTTACTACTACCATTTGATACTGTGTGTCATTTAACTGTGTGTTTACTGACCCTTTGATCATTTTGCTTCATCTATCACAAGTTCCTCTTTGCCATCTGTCAGTAGTACTCTCACCCTTCCTCTCATCTAAGTGTCCCATGGCTGCATCCTCAAGCCTTGACAGTAATTGATTGCATAGAGAGCTCTCAGGTGACTGTTTTCTCAGCACTCTGAAAAGAGGTCTCTCCTTGTCTTATTGTTGCCACTGTGGCTAAGATACTTTTCAGCTTCATTATTGTTTCTTTGCTCTTTGGCTAAGTGGAAAGTTTTTCTATCTTTGTTGCCTTTAAGATTCTCTCCTTTGTGTCTACATAGTATTCGATTCCTCCTGCTGCTCACCTCCTCCCCTCTATCTCTTTGATCTCCATCCCCTCCTCTTCTTTCTTCTCCTCTCCACATTTCTCTACTTTTCTTTCCCCCTCCTCCCCACTCTCCCCTCCACTTCTCTCCTCCATTTCTTTAGTCTCCCTTTTTCTTTCCTTTTTCCTCCCCTCTTTTGAGCATGCTTCCAATCCTTTATTCCCCTCTTTCTTTCTTTCATTCATTCTTTCTGTTTCTGAGGATGTTTATATATAAGGCTTTCTACATGCCCCTTACACCATCAGCCTTTTAAAATAAATTGTTACAGGAAGCTTTTCATATTTTCCTGTGAGAGTCTAATATAGGAAGACACATTTGTTCTCACCATTTTCCTTTTTCCTGTGGACAGACTTTTTGTATTTTAAACTTTTACTGAAGGTATAAAGATTTGTCCTCTGACAGTCTCAGATTTATGTTGAGTACCAACTCCTAGCTTAATGTCTATTTCTATAAGGTTTCCAAAACTCCAGCTCTTGGCTAATGAGATTGCCAAATGTGCCAAGATAGTTATGGCATCTACATTGCCTTAGTCTTTTCTTTTCTCTTTCTTTTCTTTTTTCTCTTTTTCTTTCTTTTTTCTATTCATTTGGAATACTACAGGTCATAATTTTCCTTATTTTTGAAATGCCAGTTGTACAGTTAAGTAAATATTTGATAGAGAGGGGTTATCGTGTTGTCTTTTAGCCCACACTTACTGATTGTTTCATTTAACAGATGAGAAACTTAAACCCTGAGAAACAAGTGATTTTCCTAGTCATACTGTTGGGTCAACAGTTCTGGCTCTCAAACCAAGTTTTCTTCTCTGGGTCCATGTGCTTCATCATCCCCTCTGCTTACCAATTATTGCTCTCTCTCTCTCTCTCTCTCTTTTTTTTAGTCCTATGAGGATCTGGTTCAGCGTCTTGAGCCAGTTATAATGGAGCTAGAACGGCAAGAAAATGTACTGGTGATCTGTCACCAGGCTGTCATGAGGTGCCTCCTGGCATACTTCCTGGATAAAAGTTCAGGTAACAGCCCCTCATCTCTGTTCTTGGAATGAAGAGTTGGGTATGATTTGAGACTGAGAAGTTTGTATCATAGTGGTTAAAAGCACAATATTTAAACCAAGGATTTTTAGGTTCAAACTTGTTACACACATCTGTGCTGTGTTCAGTAAATACTATTATCCCCCATCAACCTTCTTTCTCAACTAAATAGGGAAAATTAATGGTTAAGTTGAAATAAACATGTTAAAAGCCTAGAATGTATGATGTATGGGCTATGTTGCCATTATTAATATCACTCTTAGCCAATCTGCAGGATCTGTATATTGAAAGCCAGTGTAAACAATCTGCTACAGCCTCAAATACTGAGACAATATATCTCTGGAGCACACTGGCCTCAGTTGATAGTGAGACCTGTACCCTTGTTGTAGGAATAATTTCTCCAAGATAGCAATGTCTAAAACTTAATTTTTTAAGTGATATTTTATCTTTCAAAAATATCTAGACCCATAATTTATGAACGTATGTATATGCAGACTTTATTTACTGCAATACACACAACAGTATATATACATACTGCTTATTCTGTGCTGTCATACATATATATGTAGGCCTCATATACTGTCATATGAATATATATATGTGTGTTGCGGGAAATATTAAAAATGAATTGGCTTGATCCCATGATTATGCTAGCAACTCTCTGTCCCAGTGGGCTGGTTAGCTATGCAATGGCCAACCTGTTCTTATTTCATGGACACTCTCTGGCCCGGAGCTCCCAAAACGTCTCCACACAGCTTACTAGGTTCCCACTGGAGGTTCACTACCACACCAGCCCCACCAGCCCCATGCTTCAAAACCCCCATGACCTCTGTGGTGTACCTCAGGCAAACCCACACTTTGCCGCCGTTACCTTTCTCTTTTGAACTCAGACAAGCCACTGCATGAAGGAAAATGCAACACTATTAAATCTAAATCCTCTGGTGGCGAATCATGATTCTAATTACATCCTAATTACATCTTGTCCTCAAGCTATCCCTGTCCAAAAAGACCTAACTCTCTCCTGCTTCCTCTCTTCTTCTGTCCAACCTGGAAGTCCCACTTACTCGCCCAGTGATTGGCTCCTTTATTCATTAGGGCATTAGTTCAGAAGAACTCACCTGAGTATGACTCACTCCTTGTCCTCAACCCCCTCCCAGGAAAGCGACATTAGCATCAACATACAAACAGCACCAGGCCCATCCACAACATATGTATATATATGTGTGTATGTGTGAATATACATACTAAGATTTCATATATTTCCATATGTATAAATATAAACTTACATTTAGCCATATATACATATACAGACTATATATGCTGCCATATATATGTATTCACAGACTTCCTATACTGCTATATGCATGTATACAAAGACTACATATGCTTCTTAGGTGGCCTGGCACAACTTTCATACAACAGTCCCTTTCTAATGTAGATGCTGAAGTGTGGCATTTCCAGGATATTTTGAAGGTGTTTGGAAACCATGTTAAATACTAATGAGTCAATTCTGTTATGCTAATTTCAAAATGAAGAATATATGAAATATGGAATAATTCAATACTGGAATCCAGGGAACTTGAGAGCTTGACATTGGAAAAGTCATATTCTTTACCTGGTCTCTGGCGTCCTCACTTGATATAGGTGATGGAATGTGTGATGTGGTCCTTTCCATCTTACAATTCTGATATGTTCGGATCTCTGCTTTTCAGAGTTTTTTTTTATTTTTAGATTGTGAGGCAGGCCCTGTTCTTATTCCTCAGATGAGAAAACCAAGGCTCTGAGCAGCAAAGTGAACTTTCCAATGATCATGGGATAGATGAATACCAAATGCCCACCAGAGGCCTTCCCATCTAAAATATACACAGGAGCATTGTAGTTACTTCCTTAGGTCTCCATTTCTTAACCCTCTTTCACACAGAGACCATTCTAGCTGCTCACAGCTTCCTGGGAGCAAGGTTACACAGGGATAGGCATATGGCTTTATCCTCAGTATTCAGGAAAGTAATGGAAGAAAGCCCAGAAGACTTACATGAATTAGAATACATACCCATAGAACCACAGGGCTAGGATACCTTCAGATTAGATCGAATCTAATCTTGTTCTGTAAAATAGGGACACTGAAGGCCAGAGAGAGGAGACCATGACAGAGCTGGGTCAGAGACTTTAGATATGTTCCTTTTGTTCTCTAAATCTGTTTCTTCATATGGAAAATGACAGTGGACAGGACCCAGAGCATCATGAGGGATATTCTCTCTCTCTCTCTCTCTCTCTCTCTCTCTCTCTCTCTCTCTCTCTCTCTCTCTCTCTCTCTCTCTCTTACATACATACATACATACAAACACACATACACATACACACACACACACACACACACACACACACACACACACACAAGCCATTAGCCCAGAGCTTCATTCTGATGGTTGGCAGTGAGGAGGAAAGGAATGAATTCCCAGGAAAATGCCCCCTCATTGATATATCAGGAGGTTGGCAGGATGCTGGCATGCCTTCAATCCTACAATTAACCTAAGGGTCAAAAAAGGTAAGGTAAGGATATGCATTGCAGCCTGGAGATTGGTGAAGTGGACATAGGTGGACGTCCCCAGTACTCCAAATTCCTCCATGGTGGCAGCTATAGACTACGGTGGCAAAATCATACATATTGTCTTCAGAGTACCCTAAGTTTGAGGCCCCAGACTGCCACTTCTTAGCCATGGTATCTTTCCTCTTGAAGCCTATTTCCTTATCTATGAAATGAGCCAGATCACTCCTCCTCTTAGTATGTCTGGCAAGTAGAAACACTGGTCTAGACAGGAAATTGTACATTAATGTTCAGAGTCACTTTCTACATAATCATCTATATCAGAAAACCAGTGAAATACACACACTGTGCCTCTGCCATGGAAGTGGCACATAGGAAAGTTTCAGAATTTTGAATACTTGTGGAGTATGGGTCATGGGGTATCTGGAAAGTTAGCGTGGGGCAGGAGGGAAACATGCCTTCATTTACTGCTGATTCTGAGACTGAAGAGTTGAAACCCCTTAGTGGGTACCTAGACATCCCTTGAGACTTACATTCTATCTACCTTTCCTAGGCTGTCTTGCCCCTGTTCCCAGGCTACTAGGTTGCTCTCTTTTGCCCTCACAAATACCCATTATATAGAATACCAGGTGTAAATCTGAGCTGGGCCCAAGTAGGAAGCAGAGGTAGAAGTAGGAGCACCTAGCAATCCTGAATGTGATCCTCTGCCCAGTACTCCATCTCTCATGGCTGCTTCTGCCTCCCTTCCAGATGAGCTGCCCTATCTCAAGTGTCCTCTGCATACAGTGCTCAAACTCACACCTGTGGCTTATGGTAAGTACTAAGGAAAGGCAATAGAAACCAGGGAGTATGCCTCCAGTATGCCTACAATTTGCTCTAAAGGCTCCAGGTGAGGTTCCCTAGGTGGCTGGCAGGATGTCCTTATAAAGTCGGGGCTGCTGACAGTAGGATAGCAAGGAAGAACTAGGCTAGCATACAAATCTAGAGCCTGGCTCTTTCTCTCCCTGGGCCTAGGCACTGAGTACAGTACATTGTTCTATTTGTTTTGAGGCAGAAATGTCCCCAACAGAGACCTAAGGAAAATTATAGGTTGAGAGAATATTGAAGAAAGAGCTCAAAGGAAATTCTGGGCAGTTTAGACTCCATTGGGGCATTAGTTAACTATGAAAGATTCCTAAGGAGGGAAAGGATAGAGTCAAATGAAGTCCAGGGTGTGAACAGGAAGAAAGGACCTCCCAAAGCCTGTGATAGAATAATTTACATAATGGTGCTCAAGGAGCTACCATTGAACAGTGGAGCTCCTCTGCCAACCTCAGGCCCTTCTTCAGATAGAACTTCCTGGTAATGACACCCCTGGTATTGCTCTAATTGTCTTCTGAGTAACCCTTGCCTGGGTTTGAGTACCCAGAACTGCAGCCCAGGCCTCTTCTACCTAGGATGGCTCAGAGAATCCACAGTCATACATAGATTAGATCACTGTCTCATAGGTCACAAGAGTTGGGGGAGGTCACAGAAATCACCTTCTCTCATTTTCCCATGTACAAATGAGCAACTGAAGTCGAGGAAATATATATAAGCAGAGCTGGGGAGATAACTGTTGGCTTCAGGGCTTTGGGCCCTGGATCTTAGCCAAATATCCTACAGCTTATCTGAACTCCCCTGCTTTCGGGGGAGATAAAATCTAGAGCAGTGGTTCTCAAGCCTCCTAATGCTGGGGCCCTTTAATATAGTTCCTTATGTTGTGGTGACCCCCAAACATAACAGTATTTTCATTGCTACTTTATAACTGTAATTTTGCTGTTATGGGTCAGAATGTGAGTGGGTATCTGATATATAGCATATCTGCTATGCAACCCTCAAAGAATTGTGACCTATAGGTTGAGAATGACTGCTCTAGAGAGTATGGACCTGGGTTTGGGCAGTGATAATGGGAAAGGGGAACATACCTTAGGGAATACCTGGGCTTATCCTGAGTGTTTATGGACATATGAGTTGTTCTTTTCTAAGGCTGCAGAGTGGAGTCCATCTACCTGAATGTGGAGGCTGTGAACACACACCGGGACAAGCCTGAGGTAGGTTGGGTCCTCTGTACCTAAGATGGCTGTTAACAAAGCATACACTGAAAGTACTCTCCCACATTGAAAGGCTGTCTCCAACCTCAGACATCCCAGATGTTTCAAATTAATGAGTACTCAAAAATGGCAAGAACCACAGTCTAGGCCTAGAGACTCAGGTCTGTGACAGTCCCTACCAAACGGGACTCAGGCTGATTCCCCAACCATGCCTAAGAAGAGGGCCAGGACCTATGCCTTGCTGAAAGAGGGATACCAGCAATAAGGACAAGAGGCAGGGCAGGGACTGGGACTCTACACTTCCTACTAACCCTGGACTCTCTTCTTAGAATGTGGACATCACCCGTGAACCTGAGGAAGCCCTGGACACTGTCCCTGCCCATTTCTGAGCCCTTTTCAAGTGATTAGATTGTCCCTCTTCTCACCGCCTTCCTCCTGTAGGAACTGCTGGCCTTGTTCTCCTTAAGCAGACTCTGGCTTTGGCCTGAGTGTGCCCTACCTCCAGAGAAGAAGTCTGTAGCAGCTCCTAAACAGGTCTCAATTCCTAGCCATAACTTAGCTTACCTAGTTGTGGATAAAGTTCTTTTAAATATTCTCTGATGAATAAAGACATTTATTCCTGCCTATAAGACAGGAAGAAGTTATTTCTTCTTTCATTGTTGTCAAGATCTTGATTCTAACCCAACTCTGGTGCTCCTGGTGAAGAATGGGTGGGGACATCTGAGATGGAAGAATCCTTGGGTAGCATCCTCAAAGATGGAAAAGAGAGCCTTGTGAGTTCCTGTTGGTTTTGTCCCTTGACAATCAAGGTGCATGGGGACAGGATGTGTTCATCTTTCTACTCAGAAGAGAATCCAGGACTTGGGCTAAGAGCTTTGGTTTCCTCCAACTCTTGCTACCATCCTTAGTAATTTCATTATTTATATTAATGATGCTATCAATACCTTCCCTCCCTGGGATTTGACTCCCTCAACTTCAAGTGATTGTCTGATATCATTTATGGCAACCTCTCTCTGGGCTAACTTATTGACTGAAACCTTCCCATTCATTCCAGTCCAGAAAACTGTATTAGCCTTAATACTTTGCTGCATGCCTCTATACACCATAGACATTCATGTTGTATTTTCTTGATGAATAGTGTCTGTCCTTGTTCATCAGTATGTTCATTTTGAACTGTTTATTGTCTCCTAGTTCATTAGTTTCTCAATGTTCTTTCCATCCCTCACCAACTTGGACCTACTTCAGCCAGTACCCTTCCTCTAACCATTAATGGCCAGGTACTCACATCCCTATGATAAACAGACTCATAATCTTGCTGCCTTTGTTCCCTAGTCCTTTCATCACAACCACTCAGGAACATCCAAACCTTGAATCATTGCTTGAAACAGGTCTATTTATCTACTTCTACAGCTTGTTCAAAGTCAGGGTTATCCTTTCTGCCATCTCACATTCTTTCCTCTCTTTCCTTCCTTCCTTCCTTCCTTCCTTCTTTCTTTCTTTCTTTCTTTATTATTACACTGTAGCTGTCGTCAGACACACAAAAGAGGGGGTCAGATCCCACTACAGATGGTTGTGAGCCACCATGTGGTTGCTGGGAATTGAACTCAGGACCTTTGGAAGAGCTGTCAGTGCTCTTAATCACGAAGCCATCTTTCTAGCTCCATCTCATACTTTTTATCTTCCATACCAACCCCCAGTCCCTCAATTGATTTAGGCCCTACACTCCATACTAAGTTTTCTTTCCTATCCCAAGAAAATGCCCTCTTGCTCCCAGGTCAATTCCTAGTTTCTTCCCTTCTTATCCCTATATTCTTACACAACTACCCAAAATTAATGTGAGTTTACTTTCTATTTGCCCTGTGCCTTAGGCTTCCCCCTTCCATATCTTTGTTCAAGCTATTATCCTTTGGCCTGCCAGAGAGCACTTTCCCAAAGCTCTCTGACTCTGAGAAATGCCTGCCTTTTAGCTGGAGCCCCATGGTTCCCAAAAAAGCTAAGTTGAACCCTAGCTGTTCTATGAACCCAAAACATCACATCCAGCCACATTAAAGAACAAAATAAACTCAGGTTCCTTTGGCAAATTTAATGTAACTCTGATACCAAAATATGACAACAACACAGGAAGCAAACACAAAGCAGGAACAGCAGATTTTTCAGTGTTTCACTCAGCTGATGGGTAATAGTGCTTAGGCTGCTGCGTGGACAACAATTCCAAAGCTGCACATCGGCTCCATGGGAAGTACTGCTGCAGTTAGCGTTATCTGTAAACAGGGGGAACAAGCCTGCAAAAACAAAGCCAAATACCCAGAAACAGGTTAGCACAAGGCCCATTTCCTCCTATTTCCTTTCTTGTCTTCATCATCTCCCTTGGCCCCTCCTAGCTTAGGGTTTCCTCTAGTATCTCCCAGGTATTATAGCCATCCCCATGGATTCTGGCTATAGGAATATTGCAGTTACCTGAAACTTCACTAGCCGTAAGAGAAGCCACAGCCACCGTGGCTAGGGGCTCCACCACCAAAGCCAGTACCGGTGCTTGGTGGTCCACCGTTGAATCCAGCATTGGTATTCAGTCCACCACCAAAGCCAGTGCTGGTGCTCGGTCCACTGCCGAATCCAGCATTGGTGCTCAGTCCACTACCAAAGCCAGCTGCAGTGCTTGGTCCTCCAAAGCCAGCTGCAGTGCTTGGTCCTCCAAAGCCACCTCCAGTGCTTGGTCCTCCAAAGCCACCTCCAGTGCTTGGTCCTCCGAAGCCACCTCCAGTGCTTGGTCCTCCGAAGCCAGGTCCTGTACTTGGTCCCCCACCGAAGCCACCAGTGCTTGGTCCACTGCAGAAGCCACCACCAGTGTTTGGTCCACCACTAAAGCCAACGATAGAACTGGGTCCATTACTGAAGCTGGAGCCGGTGTTGGGTTCACCAGTAAAGCCACTGCTGGTGTTGGAACCACTGCCAAAGCCAATGATGGGATTCAGTCCTCTGTCGAAGCTGGCATTAGGCCCATTGCCAAAGCCATTGCCAGTGCCGAGGCTTACACTAAAGCCTGCACCAGTGCCAAGTGTGCCGCCAAAACCAGTATTGGTACCCAGGTTACCAGCAAAGCCATCATTAGTGACCAGTCCACCACCAAATCCGGTGCTGCTGCCCAGTCCATCACCAAAGCCAGCGCTAGGCCCCAGTTCACCAGCAAAATCAGTGTTAGTGTTTAGTCCACCATTGAAGCCAGCACTGTTACCCAGTCCTCCATTGAAGTCAGCATTATGACTTAATCCACCACCGAAATCTGTGCTGGTGCCTAGTCCACCGCCAAAGCCATTGCTAGTGCCCAGGCCACCATTGAAGCTAGCACTGGGGCCTAAGCTTCCACCAAAGCCAGTGCTGGTACCTAGGCTGTTGCTAAAACCAGCACTGGTGCCCAACCCATTTCCAAAGCCAGCACTTGTACTTAGCCCATTCCCAAAACTGAAAATGGCACTGGTGCTGTGCCCCTCACTGAAATTGGCACTGGTAGCACCACTAAAGCAGTTGGTGCTGGAAGAGCCTCCAAAGCATAGGTTAGTGTTAGATGCACTGCCAAAACAGAGACTGTTGCTGGGTGCTCCGCCAAAACAGAGGTTAGTGCTGTGAGACCCACCAAAGCTAACACTGGTAGTAGGAGCACTGCCAAAGCTAATGCTGTTGCTGTGGGTACTACCAAAGTCAGTGGTACTAAGTGTGCCACCAAAGCCAACACTGTTACTGAATGCACCACCAAAGTCAGGGCTGGTGCTGATTGCTCCACCAAAGTTGGCATTCGTACTGATGGCACCGCCAAAGCCAGCGCTGTTATTCAGTGCACCACCAAAGCTGGCACTGGTGCTGATGGCACCGCCAAAGCCAGCACTGTTATTCAGTGTACCACCAAAGTTGGCATTCGTACTGATGGCACCGCCAAAGCCAGCATTGTTATTATTCAGTGCACCACCAAAGGTGGCACTGGTGTTCATGGCA
>JADRCD010144921.1:0-24035 GCA_019843815.1 Montemys delectorum
CACACACACACACACACACACACATATATATATATATATATATATATATATATACACATACATATCCATGCACACAAATACTTCACACCCAGAAACTAACAATACTCCCGGAGGGCTGGCTTTGTTCTAGGAGTAGGAACTATGTCATACCATCCCTTCCACATGGCTAAGCCAGACGTGGCACTACACTTACTTCAGCATTCTTACAACACATTTTAAGAGTTCTCTTCTTTGGCTTTCTGTTTAGGTTGCTGCTTTTTCTTAGAGTTTAGATGGTTTGGTTTTCACAGAAGCCTTTCATATACTTTCAACTGGGCATATATACAGTCATCTATATCACTGCAAAAGTAGCTTCCTTGCTCCTTACAGTCAACAGGAGCATGGATCATGAGTTTTCATATCCTTTCTCACTATAGCACAATCCATGACCACATCAATCACCACCACCGATCCACTCACCACTACTAGTTACACCCCCACACCCAGGCAGCAGTAGGACCTTAGGCCCAGAAAAGGCCTTTGAAGACAGCCTGGACTATGGCATCAGATAAGACCACAGGTTATTCATATCAATGTGGCCCCTAGCAGCAGACTAACCAAGGACATCAACATGGCTTCAGGCTGCACTACAAGCCACAGATATTGTTCATGACCTTGAGTACTAACATGGGCCATAGACTTCAACACAGACCCTGGTGCCAATAGGAACTTAGCCCCAGAGATGGCCCTAAGCAGTAGCAAGGATCAGTATATCACCATGGCTTTAGGTGGCTGTGCAGGTAACTTGCGCCAACCTAGTCTTCACCATCATCAAATACCATTACATCTCCAATTCTGCCTCTCTCCACAGCACATGTACCATCCTACTTTTCTATCTTTCCCATCTCTTCATCACTTATTTGTTCATAGTAGTGGTGTCTGCCAAAAGTGCTGTGGCTTGGGTGGCTTCTGCTTAGTATAACTTTGATCTGTCATGGCTCCCTATTTAGGATTAGTTGATGTGTGTGTAATGAATCCCGCCCAAGGGAAAGTCTCTTGTATAAACAATACTATATATTTTTTTCATATTGAATGGCTCTATTTATGAAAGTTTTCCCAAAGGCACACAGGAGCAATGATCCTCGTCTTAGCCACATGCTTGGAGACACTTCAATCTATGATTTTCTAATGCTAAAAGTTAAAACAGTACACAAATTGTATTTATATGACACTTGAAATTTCTGAGGAAAAACTAAAGTAAAAAGGAAACCATAGTTTATCAATGCAAACAATATTGCTCTCTTAACAAACACAGGAAGAGTATATTAGAAAAATAGGGGTGTAGTAGAAAATAGAAAATGTACTATAAATCTAGAGGAAGCAATCCTGTATTTACATAATACCAATTTTTGATACTTAGATATTTCATAAATTTTTGTTTCACATGAAAATAGATTAAGTACTTTGTATTATTCATAATGACACTCCTGTTAGTTTCTGTTTTCTTTTAACATTTTATAAATATATCCATTTATATTGGATATATTTAAAAGAATCTTTTGATAGATCCTTTTCTCATATAATGTGTTCTGAGAATAGATCCTTTTCTCATATAATGTGTTCTGATTATTGTTAACCTTCCCTCTTCCCAGCTCTTCCCCCTCACCTCTGGATCTACTCCCTTCCTCTCTGTCTCTCATTAGAAAAGAAAAGGCTTCTAAGGAAAATAACCAAACAGGAGAAAATAAAATATATTAAGAGGAAGCAAAAGCTTTCATATGGAAGTCACACACGGCAACTCAACAGGAGGAGAAGTCACAAGAGCAGGCCAAAGAGTCAAAAGCCCGCTCTTTCTCACATTCATACTCATAAAATTACTGAAATAATAGCTAGCTATATTTGAAAAGGACATAGTATACACCCTTGTAGGCCATGTGCTTGCAGCTTCTGTCTTTGTTAGCTCATATGTGCCTTGCTTAGTTTATCCAGAGGGCCATGATCATCTGGTACCCTTTATGCCCCTGAATCTTACATCTTTAAACCTCCTCTTCCACAGTATCCCCCAACCTCTTGAGGGAGATGAATTTGTTGGAGGCCTTCAATTTAAACACTGTCTCATCAAAATGTTTGCTGTAGATCTCAGTATTTGTTCCCATCTGCTGAATGAGGAAGCCTCTATGGTGATGGCGGGATAAGGCACTGGTCTATAAGTATAGCATAATATCATTAGATGTCTTTCTGTCTCTACATAGTACCTTCCCACACAAAAGATACAAGAATATAGGTGTGAAGGCTCAACTTTTCCATGTCCACTAAGTTGGGTGGATGTTGTCCTCTAGAATTGGACTGTACTATCGGTTTGCAGAGAGCACCCTTTGATGTTAGCATCAGCATGAAGTTTTTTGGGGATTTCCATGAGACCCTGCTAGCCAACAACTTAATTGAATACAACCCAATCACAATTCAGGAAGACTTGGCTAGTTGCAAGAGCTGGCCAGTTAAGACTCCTTATAACCCATTCTGGGACTCTTCATAAAGTCCGAGAAGTTTACACTGCAGTAGGTCTCTATGACATCCCCAACTGCCCCCAATTGCAGCCATCTCTCTCTGTCTCTGTCTCTCTGTCTGTCTCTGTCTCTGTCTCTCTCTCTCTGTCTCTCTCTGTCTCTCTCTGTCTCTGTCTCTGTCTCTCTCTCTCTCTCTCTCTCTCTCTCTCTCTCTCTCTCTCTCTCTCTCTCTCTCTCCCTCTCTCTCTCTTTCCACCCTTCTGCCATATACACCTGACCCCTCTGGCTGCTATGCCCTTCTGCCCACAGTCCACCCATAAAATCTATTCTATTTTCTCTTACCAGGCACATCTGTGAATACTCCCTAGACACCTCTTCTTAATCGAACCTCTCTGGGTTTACAGATTATAGCTTGTTTATCATTTACTTAATAGCTAATACACATTTCTAAGTGAATAATACCACATTTGCCTTTCTGAGTCTGGATTATCTCACTCAAGATGATCTCTTTCAGTTCCATGCATTTGCCTGCAAATTCCATCATGTCATTTTAAACAGCTGAGTAATATCCCATTGTGTAAATGTACAATTTTTCTTTATACATTTTTTTCTGCTGAGGGGCAGCTAGGTTGTTTCTAATTTCTGGCTGTTACAGATAAAGCTACAGTAAACATGGTTAAGCACCTGTCCTTGTGGTATGATAGAATGTCCTTTGGGACATATGACCAAGAGTAGTACAGCTGAGTTTGAGGTAGATCAATTCTCAATTTTCTGAGAAACTCCCATATTGATTTCCATAGCAGCTTTATAAGTTTGCACTTCTATCAGCAATAAAGGAGCATTTCCTTTGCTCTACATACTCACTAGTATGAGCAGTCATTTGTGCTATTGGTCTTAGCCATTCTGTCTGAAAAAGTAAAATCTCAAAGTAGTTTTGAATTGCATTTCCCTGGTGGTTAAGAGTTTTGAACATTTCTTTAAATGTTTATCAGCCATTTGAGATTTCTCTATTAAGAGTTCTCTGCTTTGATCTATATCACATTTTAAATTAGATTATTTAGTTTTAGACATCTAGTTTCTTGAGTTCTTTATATATCTTAGTTATTAGCCCTCTAAGATGTGGAATTATAAAAACCTTTTACCATTCAGTGAGCTCCTGCTTTGTCCTACTGACAGTATCTTTTGTCTTACAGAATATTTTAAATTTCATGAAGTCACATTTATTAAATGTTGATCTTAGTGCCTTCACTATCAGTGTTATGTTCAGAAAGTCCTTTCCTATGCTAATGTGTTCAAGGCTATTACCTACTTTCTCCTCTATCAGGTACAGTGTATCTGGTTTTATGTTGAGGTCTATGATCTACTTTGAATTGAATTTTGTCCAGGGAGATAAGCATGGATCTATTTGAATTCTTCTACATGCAGACATCCAGTTTGACGAGCATCATGTTTGTAAGATGCTATCTTTTGTCCAGTGTATTTCTAGCTTCTTAAAAAAAACAAAAAGACAGGGATATGTGTGTACATGTATTTATGTCTGGGTCTTCAATTTTACTCCATTGATCAATGTGTCTGTTTTTATGCTAGTACTGTGTGGTTTTTATTATTACAGCTGTGTAGTACAACTTGAAATCAGTGATAGTGAAACCTCAAATACTTCTTTTATTTTCAAGAAAAAATATAAATATATATGTATATGTATGTCATATATATATGTATTCTGAAAATATTTATCATATTTGATGTTACTTGGTGAAATTTTTAGGGTCACTTAGGTATTCTATTATATTACTAGAAAATAAGATAATTTGACTTTTTCCTATCCCTCAGTTGTCATATGTCTCAGATATTTCAAGGGCTATGTTGAATTGATATGGTGCAAACAGACAACCTTGTCTGGTTCTTAATTTTAGTGGAATTACTTTGAGTTTCTCTCCATTTAATTTGATGTTGGGTATAGGCTTGTTGTAAATTGCCTTTATCATATTTCATTATGCCCCTTATATCCCTAACTTCTTTGTGACTTTTATCATGATAGAGTATTGGATTTTGTTAAAGGGCTTATCTTCATTGAAAAAAAATGATCTTTTTTTCAGTTTATTTATATGGCATATTGTATTTGCTAATTTTTATGTATTGAACAATCATTGCATGTCTGGGATTAAGACAATTATGTCCTCATTTTTTATTCAGGTTTTCTTAAGTTGGACTTTTTCAGTCTTTTAGTTAGTTTGGGTAAGGGTTTGTCTGACTTGTTGGATTTCTCATAAAATTAACTTTTTGTTTCATTGATTCTTTGTATTGTTCTCTCTGCTTCTATTTTACTGATTCTAGCCTTTATTTGATTATTTCCTATAACCTACGTTTCCTGAGTGGCTTGGTTTCTTATACTCTTGAGTTTTCAGGTGTGCTATTAAATTGCTTGTATGAGATCTCTTCTATTTCTTCTAATTGTAGGCACTAAGGGTTAAGACTATTTTTCTTAGCACTGTTTCCATGGTGTCCCATAAATTTCGGTGTGTTTTGTCTTCATTTTCATTGAATTCTAGAGGGTCTTAAATTTCTTTTTTACTTTTGCTTTCACCAAGTATTCAGTCAGCAGAGAGTTGTTCATTTTCCATGAGTTTGTAAATTTCTGTTGTTTCTGTTACTGTTAATATCGAGCTTTAATTTGTGAAGGTTGATAGGATGCAGCAAGTTATTTCAATTTTCCTGTATCTGTTAAGACTTGCTTTTAGTTTGAGTATGTGGTCAATTTTGGAGAAAGTTCCATGAGGCGCTGAGTAGAATGTACATTCTTTTGTGTTTGGGTGAAATGTGCTATAAGTATCTATTAGGTCCCATTTTGTTTACAATGTCTGTTTACTACAGTATTTCTCCATTGAGTTTCTGACCTGATGACCTGTCCATTGCTGAGAGTGGGGTATTGAAGTCTCTCCCTATTGGTGTAACAATATGTCATTTATGGTCACATCACTTTCAGTATGTGATTTAAACTTGAGTAGTGTTTCTTTATAAATGTGGATGCATAGATGTTAAGAATTATGATGTTCTTTTGATGGAATTTTCCATTGATGAGTATGCAGTGTTCTTCCCCATCACTTTTGGTTAGTTTTTGTTTGAAGTCTATTTTGATAGATATTAAAAGGGTTATACCTGCTTGTATATCAGGTACATTTGCTTGGTATATCTCTTTCCAACCTTTTACTCTGAGGTAATGTCTATTCTTGATGTTGAGGTGTGGTTTCTTTTGTATGTAATAGAAGGACAGATCCTCTTTTTTGCATCTATTCTGTTAGTCTATATCTTTTTTATGGGGGAATTGAGACCATTCATACTGAGAAATATTAGTGACAAACATTGTTAGTTCTTGTTATTTCAGAGGTGGTGGTAGTGTCAATGTGGTGTATCAGTGTGTGTGTGTGTGTGTGTGTGTGTGTGTGTGTGTGTGTTGTATATGTATGTGTGTTCTATGTGTTTCTCTTCTTTGAGTGTTTCTGGTGTAAAAATTATTTATTTTCTGTGGTTTCATGAGTGTACTTAACCTCTATAGGTTGGAGTTCTCCTTCTAGCATTTTCTTTTTAAAATTATCTTTATTATGGAATATCTGATTTTCTTCATATATGGTGTTGGAAAGTTGTGCCAGAGGTATTTTCTTTTATGGTTTAATTTTTGGCTTTATGTTTCTTTATCTTTTTAGACATCTACTCCTTTAAGTAAAATTGTTTTTTCTGGTAAGATTTTGCTGACATTATTTTCTGAGCACTTGAGTAGGATTCTTTTTCATCTGTTTCTAATATTTATAGGCTTTGTTTTTCATAGTGTCCTAGGTGTTCTGGATGTTTTGTAGGGAAATTTTAATTTCAACATATTTTTGACCAATGTATCCACTTTTTTCTACAGTACCTTCAATGCCTGAGATCCTCTCTTTCATCTCTTGTATTCTATTGGTGAAACTTGCCTCTGTAGTATTCTTGTAACATGTGTAGGATTTTGCTTTTATCTCTTTCAGAACTTGACAATATTTTCAAAACACAACTATATTTGATTTATGTTTTATTCTAGTTTAGTTTTATGTTTTAGCTTGGACAAATATTAATTATTTTAGTTAATATATCTGGACTGTTATTGGAGACATACAAAGTTCCAAAGGGATCACCAAGGTGGTTGTGGCTCTGGGGGAGAGGTAAATGGAACGTTTAGGATTACCTAGGCAGACCTAAAATGGAGTCAGAACATGATCGAGCTACTTCAATCTCTTCATTACATTGAATTTCAACTTGATAAACCAAAAAATCTCATTGGACTTAGTTACTGGAATATGGATGAGTAGTTGTTTACAGGAGCAGAAAGAAATTACAGGCAGTTGAATTAACTAAGAGACCTCAACATGGGTAATAGGTACACTACATGGTCTGCAATGCATAGGTGTATATCAGAGGACAAATTGTGAAAGTCATTGTTTACCTTTTACTATATGGTTGGAAACTCAAATAATCAGACCTGGCAATAAGCGCCTTTATCTTCTAAACCACTTCAGTTGCCACCTTTATTTATTTAGTCAAGCATTTCTCTAGGTACATATACCATATTCAATGTAGGGAATTTTTTTTTATTTGTTCATTTGGTTGGTTGGTTTTTTGGTAGGATTGTCTAACTATTTTTTTAATTAGATCCATAGAAGGAAAATATAGCATGAAGGGATGTGGAGCAGTTGCATAAAGTCAGGTGTGAGCACAGGGCAAAGAACGTATCTTTGGGAAGCCTGTTTGTAGGCTGCCAATATGATCAGAGAAATGCTTTGTAAAACCCCTACAAGTGCCAGGTGGAATTCGTAATATGAATTCATCAGTATCAGCACTGATACTATACAGAAGGTCTCATTCCTGCATTTCATGGAGAAGTACTACAGATGGATCACATAACAGCCTTGAGCCCTTAACAGGGGTTTATGAAAGCATTAGAAAGGTGGGCAAGGTTTTTCCTAAGGTTGACGTGAATAAGCACCAAGACCTAAGTGCCTATGACTTCTAGAGAAAAGGTAGAGTCAGTAGCCAGCAGGTTAAGCGAAAGAAATGTACCCTGAAAATCAGAATTATTAAAATCCTACTCATAGTGTTGATACTTGGCCATGAGAGATTCATAGATTGCATACAATAGTTTTAGTCTTCTTTTTTTCCTTAAACGTACTCTTAGAGTTTTTGCTCTCTTTTGTCAACATTTGTTCAAGGTAATTCTTGTTCAGGCACATCCTTTAAACATTACTTTTAGGGCCACCATGATAACTCACAGAGGAATAGTAAAGTCACTTTCCACCAAGGCTGACAGAATTGTATTCCAGGACCCATATAGTGGAAAAGACAACCAACATTGCACAGTGCCTTCTAGACATACGCTCACTCAGACATACAAATATGGAAATAACATATAACTTAAAACATCTTAAATAATTTCATTTTTACTCCTAATCTCCAAGTATAACCCAGTAACAAATTAGAACTATATATGATTTTATGTAAAATAAGATGAAGGGTAGAGGCTTTGTCTCAACTTTGCATAGCAACTCCAAAGACAGCTTCCCTGTAGTACAAAAAGAGGAGAGAGAACACTTGTCATTGCTACACTCATCAATCACTTGTCAACAGTTACCTTAGGAACTATTCATTCCAAAGAACTTTTAGTTGACTATAAGCATCCTTGGAGCACATAGGAAGAACACAATTTATAATCTTTGGGGGAGCCTTTATCAAAGAGGTGGAGGAACTACCTTCAGCAGCTCCAGATGTAAAACAGGAGAGCGAAATTGTGGTTTGGAAATGATAGGTGTTATCATCCTGACTGCCATGCCTCTTGGGCCAATGTTTCCCACTATCATTATTTTTATCTACAGCATCACTCAAATTATATTACTATATCTATAATATATTTTTCTTAAAGATTTCTTTATATTTTATTGCAAAAAGTTTCAAATCTTTGTCTATTTAAGGAATTGTTTATAATAATATCATTTATGATAACTTTTTAAAAATAAACTCATATCTCAAAGAGAAGACTCAAAGTAATATTTCTTTTTCATAGTAAGTTTTATTCATCAAAAGATAATTTATATTACCTCTCAGACATAATAGGTAAGTGAAAATATTCATCCTTGTAATGGCCCAGCATTATCACAGTACTTCTAATTCAAATATTTTGAGAAAATAATTTTGAGGAGGTTGAACTCATATGTGTAGTATTTATAGAACTGAGGAATTATTTCTTCCAAAAAATAATTTAAGGAGTTGCACAAATTTCATTTGCTTAGATTATCTTCTAAGGCTCTGAATATTACATGGAACAATATGCTTATATGGCTGGTTCTAGCCACAATATTTAGTGGTTTTATTTGTAAGAATATTTATGTATGTTTAAATGATATATCCCACTATGTATACAATGATTAAAATTTAAAAGAGTAAAAAAATTACTTAATTAAAAAATTAATATAAATTCAATTAGTAAAACAATATCAATGTATTATATAAAAGGACAAAATGGTATGCAGTGAATATGAAAAAATGCTAGTTCATTCTGTAAACGTCATTCAAAAATGAATCAATATTAATGCATTATATAAAGTCATGAAGCTTATAATTCATAAATAATAAATTAAAATAAAATTTAGAAAATGCTTTTATAATGGATTTTAATATGTAAAGCACTTCCAAATCAATTATCTTTAGTGATATCCAGCTAGCTAAAAATTCTTTCACAGACCTGTAGCTTAATACAAATGGGTTCAAATGAATAATGTAATCACATTCTACAAAGGGAACATTCAACCAAATAGAACCAGCACAAGTTATTCCTAGGAAATCTGGGTAGAAGAACTGAGTGGTTTAAAATAAATTTAAAGAATCATAAATTTAAATGAAGGAGATAGACTATTAAATTTTATGAATAACAAGTAATCTTGGTAAAACATTAATGCATTGTCACTCCTCTGTAAAACAATTGTGACTCCCTAGTAAAGTGTAGCACTTTAACCACCTATATATCAAAAATGATTAGCAGTTGTGAGAAATGTACTTTTCAAATTTTATGAAACATATTTTTGAGTTGATGAGTACTTAGCAGTTGACCTGTGGTAACACTGAGAAAGTTATTTAAGTTTTAATATATAGGAAAGACAATGAACAATAAAATACCTGGAATTACAATCTTGTCCCCAGTAATACAGCAATTCCACACTCAAGCAATTCTCATAATTTTCTCATTATTTGTAAATTGAACAAATGATGACAAATTTTAAAAATTGTATGATAACTGGCAGCTATATGAACGGATAAAGTGACAATATAGTCAAAGGTAAGATAGTGCGTATCAGAAGGATGGTGAGTGAGCAAGTTATTTGAGGAAATAATTATTGTATTTCTACTTACAATACGTCATTGTGACATGAAGTAATTAATTTTTCTCTAATATGCTTTCTCATTGTCTCTTATGAATGGAATTAGTCTGCATTGACAAAAAGTTCATTTTACTGCATAACCATTTGGAATACTGGCTAGTATTTTAAATGTCTCTACAGCAATATTTATAGAATAGACAACCAAACTATTATAAAATAGATACTGGAATCCTTCAAAAGTAAGTATTGTAATTCTATTGGTCTTTACACAACAATTTTAAGTGTGTCACTTGAATGCAGTTGTTGGTTGAAGATAAACTGCAATGTGTTTTTACATGTGTTGTCATGTTAGTTTGTCTGATGATTACGTTTTATGTCCTGAACAGAGCAATCAAAAACAGAATGGCAACAACATTTAACATGAAAGTTGTTCCACTCTGTCTTTTTTGTTGTTGTTGTTTTTGTTGGATTTTTTTAATTGGATATTTTCTTTATTTATATTTCAAATGTTATCCTCTTTTCTGCTTTCCCACTCTCATCCAACCCTCCCTCCCCCTGCTTCTATGAGGGTGTTCCTCCACCGACCCACCCCCTCCCACCTCCCTGCCCTCAATTCCCCTACATTGTGGCATCTATCAAGCCTTCATAGGACCAAGGACCTCTCCTCCCATGGATGCCTGACAAGGTCATCCTCTGCTATATATGCAACTGGAGTCTTGTGAACTCCTTGGTTGATGGCTTAGTCCCTGGGAGCTCTGAGGGTTCTGGTTAGTTGATATTGTTGTTCTTCCTATGGGGTTGCAAACCCCTTCAACTCCTTCGGTCCTTTCTCTAACTCATATTGGGGACCCCATGGTCAGTATAATGGTTGACTGCGAGCATCTGCTTCTGTACTTCTAAGGCTCTGGCAGGGCCTCTCAGGAGACAGCTATATCAGGCTCCTTTCAGCATTCATTTTTGGTATTCACAATAGTGTCTGAGTTTGGTAACTGTATATGGGATGAATCCCTAGGTGTGACAGTCTCTGAATGGCATTTCCTTCAGTCTCTGCTCTATACTTTATCTCCATATTTGCTTCTGTGAAGATATTGTTCCCCTTCTAAGTAGGACCAAGGCACCCACACTTTGGTCTTCCATCTCCTTGAGCTTCATGTGGTCTGTGAATTGCATCTTGGGTATTCGGAGCTTTTGGGCTAATATTCATTTAGCAGTGAGTGCATACCATGTGTGTTCTTCTGTGGTTGGGTTACCTCACTCAGGATGATATTTTCTAGTTCCATTCATTTGCCTAAGAATTTCATGAATTCATCATTTTTAATAGCTGAGTAGTACTCCATTGTGTAGATGTACCACATTTTCTGTATGCATTCCTCTGTTGAAGGACATCTGGGTTCTTTCCAGCTTCTGGCTATTATAATTAAGGCTGCTATGAACATAGAGAAGCATGTGTCCTTATTATATGTTGGAACATCTTCTGGGTATATGCCCAGGAATGGTCTTGCTGTGTCCTAAGGTAGCACTATGTCCAATTTTCTCAGGAACCGCCAAACATATTTCCAGAGTGGTTGTACCAGCTTGCATTCCTATCAGCAGTGGAGGAATGTTCCTCTTTCTCCACATCCTCACCAGCATCTGCTGTCACTTGAGTTTTTGATCTTAGCCATTCTGACTGCTGTGAGGTGGAATCTCAGGCTTGTTTTCATTTGCACTTCCCTGATGACTAAGGATGCTGAACATTTCTCTAGGAACTTCTAGGTCATTCAACATTCCTTAGTTGAAAATCCTTTGTTTAGCTCTGTAAAGCAGTTTTAATGGGGTTATTTGATTCAGAAGTCTAACTTCTTGAGTTCTTTGTATATATTGGATATTAGACCTTTACTGGATGTAGGATTGGTAAAGAGATTTTCCCAATCTGTTAGTTACCATTTTGTCCTATTGACAGTCTTCTTTGCCTTACAGAACCTTTGAAATTTTATGAGGTCCCATTTGTCAATTCCTGATCTTAGAGAATAAGCTAATTGTGTTCTGTTCCGGAAATTTTCCACTTTGCCCATGTGTTTGAGGCTCTTCCCCACTTACTCTTCTATTAGTTTCACTGTATCAGGTTTTATTTGTAGGTCCTTGATCCACATGGACTTGAGCTTTATACAAGGAGATAAGAATGGATTGATTAGAATTCTTCTACATGCTGACCTCCAGGTAAACCAGCACTATTTGGTAAAATTGCTGTCTTTTTTCCACTGGATGTTTTTAGTTCTTTTATCAATGATTAAGTGACTATAGTTGTGTAGATTCATTTCTCGGTTTTAATTTTGTTCCATTCATCTACCTGCCTATGTCTGTATTAATACCAAGTACTTTTTTTTTTTAATCATTATTGCTCTGTCATACAGCTTGAGGTCAGGGATAGCTATTTCCCTGAAGTTCTTTTATTGTTGAGAATAGTTTTGGCTAGCCTGGGTTTTTTGTTATCCCAGATGAATTTGCAAGTTGCTATTTCTAATTCTGTGAAGAATTGATTTGGAATTTTGATGAGGATTGCATTGAATCTTTAGTTTGCTGTTGGCAAGATAGACATTTTTACTTTATTAATCCTACCAGTCCATGAACATTGGAGATCTTTCCATCTTCTGAGATTTTCTTTGATTTCTTCCTTCAGAGGCATGAAGTTCTTGTCATATAGACCTTTCACTTGTTTGGTTAGAGTCATACAAAGGTATTTTATGTTTTCTGTGATTGTTGTAAAGGGTGTCATTTCCCTAAGTTCTTTCTCTGCCTGTTTGTTCTTTGACTATAGGAAGGCTACTGACTTTGTTTGAGTTAATTTTATATCTAGCAACTCTGCTGAAGTTCTTTATCATGTTGAGGAGTTCTCTGGTGAAATTTTTGGGGTCACTTATGTATATGATCATAACATCTGCAAATAGTGATACTTTTCTTATTAGATATTTTCTTTATTTACATTTCAAATATTGTTCCTTTCCTGGTTTCCGCTACAAAAAAAAAAAAAACCAAACAAACAAACAAAAAAAAACTATTACCTTCCTTCCCCTTCCCCCTCCCCCTGCTCACCAATCCACCCTCTCCTGCTTCCTGATCCTGACAGTCCCCTACACTGGGGCATAGAGTTTTCACAGGACCAAGGGGCCTCCCTCCCATTGATGCCCGATACTGATAGAACACATTTTGACTTCTTCCTTTCCAATTTGTATCCCTTTGAACTCCTTGTGCTGTCCGATTCCTCTGGCGAGGCCTTCAAGGACTGTATTAAACAGGTAGGGAGCCTTGTCTTGTCTCTGATTTTAGTGATATTGCTTCAAGCTTCTCTCCATTTAGTTTAATGTTGGTTCCTGGTTTGCTGTGTATTGCTTTTACTATGTTTAGTGGGAACAAAATGACAAAGCGAGGAGATACAGAGACAAAGTGTGGAGCAGACACTGAGGAAAAGTCATGCAGAGATTGTCCCACCTGGTGATCCATCCCATATACAGTTACCAATTTCAGATACTATTATGGATGCCAAGAAGTGCTTGCTGACAGGTACCTTATATAGCTGTCTCCTGAGAGGCTCTGCTAGAACCTGAAAAATACAGAGGTGGATGCTCACAGCCAACCATGGGACTGAGCATAGGATCCCCAATGGAGGAGTTAGAGAAAGGACTGAAGGAGCTGAAGGGGTTTGCAGCCCAAAGGAGGAACAACAATATCAAACACCCAGAGCTTCCAGGGACTAAACCATCAACAAAGTGTACACATGGAGGGACCCATGGCTCCAGCCACATATATAGCAGAGAATAGCCTTGTCAGCTATCAGTGGGAGGAGAGGCCCCTGGTCCTGTGAAGGCTGGATACCCCAGTTTAGGGGAATGTCAGAACAGGGAAGTAGAAGTGGGAGTGTGTGTGGGCAACCACCCCCATAGAAGACTGGGGAAGGTGGATGGGATAGGGGGGTTTCAGAGGGGAAACCAGTTAAGGGGGGGTAACATTTAAAATGTAAATAAAGAAAATATCTAAAAAAGGGGGGGGGAAGAAATGTGTCAATGGTGTAGTATAAGAGAAGAGCAGTGATGAAGAGAAAAAATGAAGACAGTTGCTCTCCATTATGGAGAGGCAGAATTTAGTACACAAATGGATTGCTTGGCCTTTCTTGTAAGCATGAGTGTTTTCCCAAAACAGGTGAAATGAAAGAGCATGTGCATGCTAGAGAGGAGAGGTTGGACAGATGCAATGGCCAGATTTCCAAATTCTTTTCATTTAGGTTTTTTCCTGAGAAAAAAAGCAGACAAACAAACAAACAAAAATATCTCCTAAAACTGAGAAAGACAGTGTTGACAACCAGAAGGCATACTTAAGAACTCTTTAATGTATCAGAAGAACTAATTAGTGAGGGAAGTTCATCTGGTCATTTTCATGCTTTCTGAATTTAGTGGTTAAAAAGTTTAAATGAGATGTTTATCTTCAGCTACAGTCCATTGCTCAGAAGCAGATCTAAAGGTAAGGTAATGGTTATATTTAATTTCTGTTTAGGATTTGTCAGGTAAGAGAAATAGATAATCAAGGGATCAAGTAAAGGCTTCACTGAAGATTGATCGCATTCATGATGGTCTGTAGGGGGAGAATCAGAAAGAAAAAGAAACCAAAACCTCCTAAAATATTAATGAAGGAAAGTGGAGGACTCCAAGAGCAGAAGACATCAGTAGGTTGAAAACAGATAAACAGATAGTCAAACTAGGGCCAGTGTGCTAGCAGGAGTTAAATGGAGAATGACAGAACAGGTAGTTAAATGGTTGCTCAAGCCAACACTGTTTAACACCAGATAATGCAGAAGTTGTTTCTTTAAATGACTACATAAGCATGTGTGCGCTCAAAAGTTGCTTTATTATACGTGGTAATAGTTACAAAAGGTATCTTCAGACAAATATCTCATACATGTTCAGTGTGTTTCATCCTGCTCCCATCAGTTCCTTTGTTCTCCTAAAGGCCTTTGCTAATGATTCTATGGAGAAGCAATGCTTGATAACATAGTTCCTCTCAATCTTACTCTTCAGCAAATTGTTCCACTTCAACCCTAATTCCAACACTGAACTATAATACAGCCCACTCTTTCTTTTGCTTCTATGCCAAAATAGTCTCTGGATGAATCATGATGCCTCCCCAATATCCTGCTAGAGTAAGCATGACCAAGAGCCCATCACAGCTAAGTTCCACCCATCTTTAAGAAGTGCCTCTCAGTACCCAAACTTACCTTCTAAATGTTCTTGAATATTTATTGCCTGTCTTTACGTGTCATGTTTGTATCCTGAGTTGCTCACTCAGGACCTGGCATACTGTGAGTCGTGATAAATAATCTGTTGAACAAGGAATGAATTGGTTGGTCAACCTCCAGCAGTGTAAAGTCACTTACATATGAGAAGGAGA
This sequence comes from Montemys delectorum, assembly GCA_019843815.1. Lineage (NCBI taxonomy): Eukaryota > Metazoa > Chordata > Mammalia > Rodentia > Muridae > Montemys > Montemys delectorum. The sequence goes on from JADRCD010144921.1 coordinate 15,296, forward strand.
GTAGAAGCATTCATTACTCAGGGAATGAAGAAACTTTGTTACATTTAAAGCTTTTGTTTGTTTGTAGACATAATGCTTCATTACTCTACATTTCAATATCCTTACCTAAATATGCAAAAAAACAAAAAACAAAAACAAAAACAAAAACAAAAAAAGGAAAGGAATTCACATCAAATAGGGCTTCCTGTACTGAAGTTCAATTATTGCAAGCTCTGGTATCTTGATCAGCTGAAAAAATCATACATTTCTTTATTTTTTTTTCTTTTTTCCCTTTTTTTCTTATATGTTTTCTTTATTTCAAATGTTATCCCCTTTCCCAGTTCCCCCCCCCCCGAATCCTCCTCTCCCTTCCCCCTCCCCATGTTTCTATGAGGGTGTTCCCCTACCCACCCACACACTCACTCCAGCCTCAATAACCTGACTTTCTGCTCTAAGTTCAAGTTCAAAGAAAAGGAAAGAAAACTGTACTGACTAATTTGCTATCATCACAATTTCCCGTGCTGGTGGTACTCAGGAACAGGCTCTCAGACGTGTGGGCTGCTTGACAGAGCCTGCAAGTCAGCTTCTGTTGGAAGCACATACTGAGCAACCTTATGTTGGACTGCATCCTGCCAACAGGCATAACAGTTCTAGGTCATTACTTTGCCAATGACTTTGACACATTTTACCTACACAATATCACACTGAAAGCTGCAAGATTTTGGCTCCTTTCACTGTGGGTCCACCAACAGAAAGAAATGTAGGACACTGGGCCAAGGCTCTGATCCATGATAAGAAGAAAGCATCGAGGCTTGGATGGGCTTTCCGTTACTCTAGCTGGGGTTCATTACTCATGTCATTAGCAGTGTGCCAGTTGTTTTTCTAGTTTCTGGATTTCCTAATGCTGTCTGAGGAAATGCACGTATTTACCAAATTAGGATATTTATGCAAATTTATGGCTCTGAATAAGTAAGCGAAGGGTGTATTTGATGTGAAATTGTACAGCAACTCTTATCTTCTTGTCTCTTTTGGAAGCATATTATCGAAGCTGGCCAGACAAAGTTTGTACATCCCATCTAATATTGCCATGAACAGAGCACTTTACTGAGGCCAGTTATATTGGCTTTCATATGAAGAAAGTGCCAGAACAATAGCCTGTACTTTTCAAGCCATTATAACTGGTAGGTTATCTTTATCTTCTGGAGAAGATACATCCAATAAGATTTTTAGGCCAGTATCAAGTTTGCCATCAGAAATGATGATGATGGTGGTGGTGGTGTGGTGGTGGTGATGTTGATAATTTTAACACCTCAGTTACTGAATTTCTTCATTTTCATAATGTGACAGTTTTAAAACTAAAGAAACATTCTATGAATATCATTATTTTTAAATCATTTTATATTTTGGTTAACACCCATAGAGTAGATGTTGCCTAAGAAACTACAATAAGAGCATCTTCTAAAGGTGACATAGCAAACTTCTTTTCAATAGCAAAGGTATGAAAATTACCTCAATATTTTCACCTAATATCTCTGCAGGAAATTATCTCAATGGCAAAGACACTTTTTAAAAATAAAAATCAAGCTTAAACAAGCCAAGAGATCACAAGGAGAAAGCTTTGCATACTATTAGCACGGTGCTCAGCTGTTAGACTTGTCCTTCCCAGCCTGTCTGTGCTCAGTTTCTTAAATAAATCGGTCCATTTAAAACTGCAAGGCATAAAATAGAGTCACTTTAAAATGGGTCACACTCTAAATTTTCTGCCTTAGGTAAAGCATGATTTTCACTTTACTTCTTAAGAATGAAAACAATCTTCTGTTCAGGGTTGAGTTCTTCTGATTTAAAGGAGTAGAGGAACTGGAGGTAAATTAAAAGTCTTGTGAATAGAGCGTACTTTAATTACATGTAAAAACTTTGACTTGCTACATTAGAGAAATCTTCAGTTCCATCCTGCATGAAGATGTTATACAGAACTAAAATGTATTGGGTGATTATTCATTTTCCTTTTCATTCTTTTCCCCAAAGAGGAAGAGATGGGAAATGCTGTGTTTCATGTGGGTGCTCATTTGAAGCAGATATTATAGGATATTCTCTTTATGCTGAGGTGTGAAATATATGGATGCCATTCTCAGTTCCAGGGAGAGGGATATTCATAATGAAGGTGAGGTACTATGGCCATTTATCAAGCCATTCCTTTGGGAAATTACTTTATATATCTCAGTTAAAGTTGTTTGATTAATTATTTGACTTTAGTATCAGTTATATCTGTACACTAAGGAATATTTCTCTGAGAACATTTATTCAATATGACATAAACAAATTATAACTTTCCACATAATTTCTGTATTACAGAAACAATCCTTAGAAATGGTTCAGATTTTGTATTCAGTAACATTGAAGCTAAAGACAAAGTGATGATGATGGTGATGATGATGATGATGGTGATGATGATGATGACACAGTTTTCCTTTTCCAGACACAGTTTAAGAAAAACAGAGTCCTCAACATTAAACCAATATAAGTATGTGACTTCTACACTGTAGCCCAAAGCAATGTACAAGCACCAGCACAGCTCAGCGAGCAGAAATAAGAGGATTGTGTTATGCCCATAAGACAATGAAGAAGGGGAAAGAAAAGAAGAGGGAGAAAAAAGCTAGAGATGGAGGGAAAATAAGGAAGGAGTGGGAATGAACCTTAAGGTGAAAAGCTAAGGCTAATGCTGAACTGGATATGGTTTCATTTCCAATGGTTGGAAAGATAAACCGAATCATATCTCAGCATGTCCACAGTGAGGGGTCTGGTCTTTGCAATTTCTGTGGTGCTCTAAGGTCTTAGGTTCAGTGCTAGGACTTGTTTCATTCCAATTTTCAATAATTTTAATTATTTTAATTAAACATTTTAATTAAAATATAATTGCATCACTTATCACTTCCCTCCAGTCCCTCACACTGGACCCTTGCTCTCACACTGATACTTTATTTTTCTTTGAAAATAAAACATATGCAGAAATATATAAATTTCTTGTTTTTCTTTTTTATTGGATATTTTATTTATTTATATTTCAAGTGTTATCCCCTTTCCCAGTCCCCCCCCCAAATCCACCATCCCCTTGCTTCTATGAGGGTGTTTTGGCAGCCACCCACCCACCCACTCCTGCATCTTTGCCCTCAAATTCCCCTATACTGAGGCATCCATCAAGCCTTCACAGGACCAAGGGCCTCTCCTCTCATTGATGTTCAACAAAGTCATCCTCTGTTACATATGCAGCTGAAGCCATGGGTCCCTCCATGTGTACTCCTTCATAGATGGCTTAGTCCCTGGGAGCTCTGAAGGGTCTAGTTGGTTGATATTGTTGTTCTTTCTATGGGGTTGCAAACTTCTTCAGCTCCTTCAGTTCTTTCTCTAACTCCTCCATTGGGGACCCCATGCTCAGTGCAATGATTGGCTGAGAGCATCCACCTCTGTATTTATTAGGCTCTGGCAAAGCCTCTCAGGAGACAGTTATATCAGGCTCCTTTCAGCATGCACTTCTTGGCATTCACAATAGTTTCTGGGTTTGGTGACTGTATATGGGATGACAGTCTCTGGATAGCCTTTCCTTTAGTCTCTGTTCTACACTTTTTCTCCATGTTTCATCCCATGAGTATTTTGTTCCCCCTTCTAAAAAGGACCAAAGCACCTATACTTTGGTCTTCCTTCTTCTTGAGCTTCATGTGATCTATGAATTGTATCAAGATGGTCTATCCAAAATGGTGTGTATATTAAGAAGGTCTGTTGGTGAAGTCATTCACCAACTGTTTCAATGAACAATGGTTCTGCTTGGAGGGTGTCACAGACATTAGGTGAGGGTAAGAATATGGTTCATTGGGTATGATGATTTTGAAAAGCATTCATCTGTGAGAAAGAGTAACTTATAAAGTTCTCTTCTTCAATATTGATACAATAGTTACAAACATCAAGCAAAGCATTCAGTCTTACTCTTTGTTGTTCCCCTATAAGCCACCTCCCAAGTTAATTGTTTATGTTTCTTTTGGCTGTATAAATATTTTGGAAAATTGTAAGCTGTTCTGAAAACCATAGTATAGTGTAAAAACGTTAGATAAACAATCCTATTAATAGTGAAGCTGAGATAGGAGAAGCATGGTTTCAAGACCATTATGTGGTACCCAGCAAGACACTGTCAGGTACAAACAAGCAGAAAAAGTATATGGGATGTACAATATTGGACCTATTTCTTCAATTACCAAATTAGACCATCAGATGATAGCCAACAACAGTTCAATTCCTCATACTTTTGAATTGGAATCGATTAGGATAAGTTGGTAATATTAATTTTCATATTAAAAGATATTAAGAAAAAGTAATTGTTACTTCCTGTTATTTTTGTTGTTAGAGGTGGAATTATGTTTGTGTGGGTTTGTTGAAAGATTACTTTCTTGCTTCTTCTAGGGTGTAGTTTTACTCCTTATGTTGGTGTTTTCCATCTATTATCCTTTGTAGAGCTGGATTTATGGAAAGATATTGTGTAATTTTGGTTTTGTCATGGAATATCTTGGTTTCTTGATCTATGGTAGTTGAGAATTTTACTGGGTATAGTAGCTTGGGCTGGCATTTGTGTTCTCTTAGGGTCTGTATGACATCTGCCCAGGATCTTCTAGCTTTCATAGTCTCTGGTGAGAAGTCTTATGTAATTCTGATAGACCTTTCTTTATAGGTTACTTGACCTTTTTCTCTCACTGCTTTTACTTTTTATTAGATATTTTCTTTATTTACATGTCATATGATTTCTCCTTTTCCAGTTTCCCCTCCCCCCAAAAAACCCCCCAAAAAACGAAAAAACAAAAACAAAACCCAAAAACCAAAAAAACAACAAGAACAAACCCCTGTTGCCTCCCCCTCCCCCTGCCTGCCACCCCACCCTCTCCCACTTATTGGCCCCGGCATTCCACTGCTTTTATTATTCTTTCTTTGTTCAGCACATTTGTGTTTTGATTATTATGTGACGGGAGGAATTTATTTTCTGATCCAGTCTATTTGGAGTTCTTTAGGCTTTTTGTATGTTCATGAGCATCTCTTTCTTTAGGTTAGGGAAGTTTTCTTCTATAATTTTGTTGAAGATATTTACTGGCCTTTTAAGTTGGAGGTCTTCACTCTCTTCTATACCTAATATCCTCAAGTTTTGTCTTCTCATGTGTCCTGGACTTCCTGGAAGTTTTGGGTTAGGAGCTTTTTGCATTTTGCATTTTCTTTGACTGCTGTGTCAATGTTTTCTATGGTGTCTTCTGCCTCTGAGTTTCTCTCTTCTATCACTTGTATTCTGTTGGTGATGCTTGCATCTATGACTCCTGATCTCTTTCCTAGGTTTTCTATCTCCATGGTAGTCTCCCTTTGTGATTTCTTTTTTTTATAAATAATTTTTTATTGTGTGATACAGGTAAGCCCATTTATTGTCAATGGCCGCACATAACTTATAGAGGTAATACAGTTCAGGAGATATGACAACTGAAACCCAAACCTCAAATTATATGGCTTTTGGTAGAAATAAGTTTACCAACTTCTAGATTACATCATTAAAATTATTTTAAGCAAATATGTTTTTATTAGATATTTTCTTTATTTACGTATCATATGATATCTCCTTTCCCAGCTCCACTCTGAAAAAAAAAGAATAAAAAAAAAAGAAAAATTAAAAATAAAACCATGTTTCCTCCCTCTGACCCCCTCTCACCAACCCACCCTCTCCTGCTTCCTAGCCTTGGCATTCCTCTACACTGGGGCATAGAACCCTCACAAGGCCAATGGCCTCTCCTCCCATTGATGACGGACTTGGCCATCCTCTGCTATACGTATACTGCTGGAGCCATGAGTACCACCATGTGTACACTTTGGTTGGTGGTTTAGTCCCTGGGAGCTCTGAGGGTACTAGTTAGTTCATATTGTTGTTCCTCCTAAGGGGCTGCAAACCCTTCAGCTCCTTGGGTCCTTTCTCTAGCTCCTTCATTGTCGAACCTGTACTCAGTCCAATGGATGGCTGTGAGCCTCTACTTCTATTAGTCTGGTACTGTCAGAACCTCTCAGGAAACAGCTACATCAGGCTCCTGTCAAACAGCATTTGCTGGCAACCACAATAGTGTCTAGATTTGATGACTGAATATGAGAAGGATTCCCAGGTGGAGCACTCTCTGAATTGTCCTTCATTCAGTCTCTGCTCCATAGTTAATCTCTACAACTTCTTCCATGGTTATTTTGTTCTCCCTTTTAAGAAGAAACGAAGTATCCACACTTTGGTCTTCCTTCTTCTTGAGTTTCCCATGCTTTGTGATTTCTTTTTTGTTTCTATTTCTGTTTTTAGATCCTGGATGGTTTTGTTCATTTCCTTCACCTGTTTGATTGTATTTTCCTGTAGTTCTTTAAGGGATTTTTGTGTTTCCTCTATAAGTGTTTCTAGCTGTTTACCTGTGTTCTCCTGTATTTCTTTAATGGAGTTATTTATGTCTCTCTTAATGTCTATCATCATCATAAGAAGTGATTTTGGATCCAAATCTTGCTTTTCCAGTATGATGATGTGTCCAAGACTTGCTATGGTGGGAAAATTGGGTTCTGATGATGCCAAATAACCTTGGTTTCTGTTGCTTATGTTCTTACGCTTGCCTCTCACCATCTGGTTATCTCTAGTGCTGCCTGACCTGGTTAAATCAAACTGGGGCTTGTCCTTCCTGTGATTCTGGTTATGTCAGAAATCCTCAGAGTCAAGCTGTCTCTGTGATCCTGGGATTCTAGGATCCTGTGATCCTGGGTGAGTCAAAGCACCTGGGAGTGGAGCTTCCTCTGGGTGTTGTGGGTCTGACTGTAGAATTTGCATGCAACATCTGCTTAGGGCACTGGCTCAAACCTATATATTTCAACCTGCTGCATCTTTGCTTTTCGTGTGTGTATTGTTTCAAGGCTGACTACTTTTCATTGATGTTGTGTAACACTATTCCTACAGAGACATAAATAAATATCTTCTCATACTAGCCTCAATATGTATGTTTTACAATTTACTTTTCTTGAACTTCGTAACAGTTTAAAGTTACTTCTAACCTAAACTACCAGTATAGTGTAAAATACTTACATTAAATTTAGAAATTGCTTTGGAATGTAGGTATCCTTAAAATTTATGTGTATAAATGCTGTTCTTGGCATATTGTACCTGAAGTAATTTATTTTATGCTTTCTTATTTTAGCATAGTGGTTTTCTGCTTTTAATCTGAGCTAGCAATACATTTACTTTACATAGGTATACCTTAAAGTCAATAGAAATAATGCAGCTAGAAGAGAGAATATTTAATACATTTTTATTATGATTATCACAGTCTGAATGTACTATGTGTTGGGTTTGTTCTAATGTAGACTTTACACATTAATAAACTGCTATGTAGGTGGTAAAACAAAATTGGAAAGATTGCTAATATTACAATTAGACTATTTTTAAAGAAATGGCATCAAAGTTATTTAACATAGTGACACTTGGGGTTAGCTAGGTTGCTTTGTGGTTAAGAACACCTACTGCTCTTTTGGAGTACCATAGTTCAGAATTTAGCACCCATATTGGGCAGTTTACAGCCACAGGTATCTCTATCTCAAGGTTATCTAATACCTTCTTCTGGATTCTGTGAGCACCTCACCGTAAGTGGCATATATTCACCTAAGCACCCCCTTAGACATAAATTATAAGCATGTGATATTCTTAAGGTTTATATGATTTTTCTATAAATGAGGTGAAAATTTCATGTATTGGTATTTTTTTAAAGATAAACCTGATTTTAAATAAACATTGTTAGAGATTGCTTAATAATGTGTTTTACAAAACTCTTGGCCACCAGAGTATGGATCCGAGCTCTGAGAGGTGATCCACACAGGTGGGTCCTAAGCTCCAATATGAATACAATACGAATGGGCGAGTTGACGAGTTGACATCTGGTTGGAAAAAATGGATCACTAAAGGATGTTTTGAAAGGTATATCTTTCTGTCTATCTATCTGTCTGTCTGTGCTTCCTAAGCATCTGAGTTGCAAAACTGTTTTTGTGATTTCTTTCTGCCTCATCATGGTCTAAAATAATGAAGTAATTCACAATAGAGTGAAATGTTTTGCTACTAATCCAAAATAAACCACCCTTTTAAAAAGTTTCTCTGGGCCTGGCAATGGTCATGCCTTTAATCCCAGCACTTGGGAGGAAGAGGCAGGCAGATCTCTGAGTTTGAGGCCAGCCTGATCTACAAAGTGAGTTCCAGGACAGTCAGGGCTATACAGAGAAACCCTGTCTCAAAAAACCAAATAAATAAATAAATAAATAAATAAATAAATACAAATAAATACAAATAAATAAATAAAAAAACATTTCTCTGAAGTATTTTGTTATAGTTTTACTTTGAAAGTTTTCTATATCCCTATAACTTTTAAATGTAAATCTACAGTTCATATCTATCTCTAGACATTACCTCTCCCATATCCAAAAGTCTTCATACTGTCTCTGTTTTATAAAATTCTCTTCAACCCAAGTCAAATTGCCATATTTATTAATCTCTCTGTCTCTCTTATCCTCTTCTGCTCCCTTCCTGCTTCCCATCTCCCTCCCTCTCTCCCTCTACCTCTCTCTCTCCCTACTTTGCTCCCTCTGTCCATCCCACTGTCTGTCTGAAGAAACTTCTCTTTCCTATAGCTTCTCTATCTAAGACGATGGCAATTCTTGTATCCTCATGGCCAGGTCAAAACAAAAC
>JADRCD010144922.1:0-5000 GCA_019843815.1 Montemys delectorum
CCCCCCCCCCCCCCCCCCCATTCCTCTTGGGAGGGTTTTGAACCTGCTCAGAAACTGCTCTGTGTGTGTAAACCCTCTGGCCTTGCCTGTTTGGTTGTTTGTTTATCTACGCTGAAGATTGGCCCCGGGATCCTCTGGCCTGATTTACTTGTTTATTTTATTTTATTTTTTATTTTTTGGTTTTCGAGACAGGATTTCTCTGTGTAGCCTTGGCTGTCCTGGAACTCACTCTGTAGACCAGGCTGGCCTCAAACTCAGAAATCTGCCTGCCTCTGCCTCCCAAGTGCTGGGATTAAAGGCATGCGCCACCACCGCCCGGCTTTACTTGTCTATTTTAATTAACTAATTAATTTACCTATACTGAAGATTGGACCCAGGTCCTATGACCCTAATTTATTCACCCATACTGAAGGCTAGGTACTGCCCCAGAGTCTTGGAACATCAACTGTAACATCAACTATAACTCTCGGGCCTCTTTTTTACTGTTTTTTTTTTTTTTTTGAATAAGGTCTCACTAAGTTGCTCAGGGTACTCTGGAGTTCCATCCAGGCTGTCTCTGAATTTGATGAACAGCCTGTCTCAGCCTCCCAGGTAGCTTCGATCACAGGTCTGCACTATCACCCCTAGTTTCAGGTTTCTGTTTGCCAGCCATTAGAGCAGCAGTGGCCGTAATACCTCAATGTGGTTGGGTTGACCATTGGTTTTGGTGCCCCATCCCATAGTACCAAGACCACATTCTGGGAGAGAAAGATGATGGTCTCAAAAGGGATGTAGTAGTAGTAGGATCTCTTTCCTTTTTTTCCCTACAGCTGGATTAACATGCCTACTGTGTGGTCACCCTCCACCCAGCAACATGGCCCCTCCTCAGGCAGTGAGTCCTCCCCACTTCGCAAGTCTGTGAGACTTGCACAGATGACCTTGTCTCCTTGTTCCTCCACCATCCTACCCTGTGATGACAGCGACTCACAGGGAACTACAGAGTGGTGAGTGCAGTTGGTGAGAGCTGGTTGAACTTGGGAGCCCCTTCTGTATCCCCAGCAGCTTTCCTCTCTGTTGTTTTCTAGCTTGGTTGTAATATATGTGGGGTTGTATGACAGTATCAGAAATGCTGTACTGAAAGCTGGATATGGTGGCACACACCTGAAGTCCCAGAATTTGGGATGAGGAGGCAGGAGGATAAAGAGGGTTAAGGACAGCTACATAGTGAATTCAAGGTAGCCTGGACAGCATGAGACTCTGGTCTAAAACTAAACAAAAATAAACCAATCAAACAAAAATGGAAGGTAGAGAAGGGGAAGGGAGAAGAAAGGGAGAAGAAATGCTATACTTGTCGGGCTGTGGTGGCGCATGCCTTTAATCCCAGCACTTGGGAGGCAGAGGCAGGTGGATTTCTGAGTTGGAGGCCAGCTTGGTCTACAGAGTGAGTTCCAGGACAGCCTGGGCTACACAGAGAAGCCCTGACTCGGAAAACCAAAAATAAATAAATAAAAAAATGCTATACTGGTTTAGATTAGAGAACCAGCTCCTCACACCGCTTTAGTTTCTTGGCTGCCTTACATTTTATAAACATAAAGAATAGTACATCAGTTGCAAAAAAGCCAGCCTGGGCTATATAGCAAGACCCTAAAAACAGAATAGAGTACAGGTCTGGTTTTGAATTTATCTTGTTACCTAAACCTATCTTGAACATTTAATAATGCTTAGCACTGCTGGTGGAAGTAGCAACTGTGAGGGACTATAAATGGTGCTTTATTTGGTTCTTGAAAATTTATAGGTACCTTTTAGTTGGTATCCTATAGTTCTGTTTCAGATTTTTTTTTTTTTTTTTTTTTTTTTTTTTTGAGACGGGGTTTCTCTGTGTAGCCCTGGCTGTCCTGGAACTCATTCTGTAGACCAGGCTGGCCTCGAGGCAGAAATCTCCCTGCCTCTGCCTCCCAAGTGCTGGGATTAAAGGCATGTGCCACCACTGCCCGGCCTGTTTCAGATTCTTAAAACGGATCTATAATTCTTTTCTGTTACAGCTTTATAAGTTTATTCTGTGACTATTGCAATAGCATATCATGTTTTTGTAATCTTTCTAGGAAAAAAAGTAGTCTCATATACCATTATCTTCATCCCATTTATTTTAATTGGCCTTCTCTGAATCATTTCTGTATCTACTAGTGCTGTTATTGAAGACTATATTATATCAACACTATGAACTTGAATCACTAAGATGAAGGTTAAATGTCAAGGGTAAACTATAATTCCAGGTACACACTAATCTATGTATGAGTGCTGAGCCATGTTGAGTTTGCTGCACACAGAGTAGTATGGATATCAGCTGTGAATATCAGTTGTCTTATTCACCAGTTTCATTTCCTTGTTTTTAAAAAATATTAGGTACATTTAATTATGTGTATATGTACATATGTGCCCGTCACAAATGTATGTGGAAGTTAGAGGATAGCGTTCAGGAGTCAATTCACTCTTTCTTTCTTTTTTTTTTTTTTAAGATTTATTTGTTTTTATGTGTATGAGTACACTGTAGCTGTACAGATGACGGTGAACCATCTGTGGCTGCTGGGAATTGAACTCAGGACAGCCCCGCTCACTCCGGCTTGCCCTGCTCGCTCCGGCCCTGCTCGCTCCGGCATAATACACTGTAGCTGTCTTCAGACAGCACCAGAAGAGGGCATCAGATCTCATCATGGGTGGATGTGAGCCACCATGTGGTTGCTGGGAACTCAGGACAGAAGAGCAGTCAGTGCTCTTACCCGCTGAGCCATCTTGCCAGCCTGTCAATTCACTCTCTCTAACATATGGTTCCAGGAGTTGAATTCTGGTTATCAGGCTTTAGTGGAACGTGCTCTTACTTGCTGAGCCATTTCACCTTCTTTTCTTGTCCTGTATCACTTAAAATTTGAATGTTTTTTCATATAGATGTGGCACAGTTAGAGGTAAATAGAAATTGTAATTAACTCTTTATGTGGAGGGAATGGGATGATGCTTAAGGGAAATCATATTCTCTTTATAGGGATAGTTCCTCAACTAGTGAAGACAGTGACTTTGAAGACAGCTTAAGACGAAATGTGAAAAAGAGAGCAGCAAAGCGACCATCCAAAGCTGCTCCAGTGAGTCCGCCATTTTGTTTAAATCAGAATCTAGTCTGGGAATGAGCAAAGAAAAACCTGGAAGGGACTCAGGTGATAGAATGGAAGAAGAGAGAACATTAGAATAGAGGTACCAGAATTCTTTAAAAAGAGAAAAGGTTAATAATAACAAATCTCACAACAGTAAAGAGAGATCAGTTACTTAAGATCTGAAACAATAATGGAAGCATTACTCTGGAATTGACAGCTTAAGGCTACCTAAAGTGATAATGGTGAAATCAAATATTACCATCATTTTTACAGCTTTGTACAGTTAATATTTTTACATTTAATAGGCAGCAAAACATCGGAAGAAGCAGTCCCGAATAGTACCTAGTGAGAATGGCAAGAACGAATCCGTGCCACCAACCAATGACCTTTTTGATGCTGTGAAAGCTGCTAGAAGTTGCATGCAGGTAAAGAAGTGTTTCACTTCTTCTCTTCCTCTTGACATCAATAAGAAATTTAACTATATTTAAAAAATATATAGTTATGTGCAGAAAACTTTTATAATTATTACAAAAGTTGAACTGTTGAAACTTGTTTCCTGAAATATTTTGACTTGCATTAATGCTTTATCATTTGTTTATTAAAAATTCACATACAAATGAAAGTAGAAAACCAACTACCAATAACTAATTTCTGTCCCCTAGTTTTCTACTAGTAATTCTGAGAATGAAATGTTTCCCCTTATAGTTGATCTGTGTGTTTTTCATGTGTAAGTCATAGTCCCTGGATATTTTTAGGTAAATTGGCATACATAGCCCAATGTTGGTATCTTCAAAAATGCTAAGCAGATAAGTTTTTATTGCCTCCTTCAAAGGACCAATAGCTAAGTGCAGATCTAATTTGAAGTCCTAAGCAATTTTCCATACCAGACATTTGAAGGGAGTTTTCAAACTAGAAATTGAGTGGACTTGTGATGTTCTTTCACAAGAGGGCCACAGTATCAGGCTTGCAGTGGTGACTTTCTTCCCCTTGTCAGAAGAGGGCACTCTAACTAGCAGTGTCTGTAGCTGGTTATTGGGTGCTCTCTCACCTGTCTGCTTTATAGAGGTCATTCTATTGAGACCTTGTGTACTCTCCTTCTGCTTGAGCTTAGTGAGCAAAAGGCTATGCTGGATTTAGAGAGAGGCAACTTCAAACTGTGTAGAGACGGGATTTCTCAATGTATTCCTGGCTGGCCTGGAACTCAGTATGTAGGTCAGGCTGGTCTTAGCTCACAGAGATCTGCCTGTCTCTACCTCCCAACTTCTGGGATAATGGACATGTGTCACACAGCAGGCTCACCTGCTTCTTGATACTATCTGATTCTTTGTAGGGTGAGATAATAAAGATCAGAATCTATAAATTTAATTTGTTGTTGGCATTTTATTGAACATACATAAACCAATAAAGATAAGACAGTGGATACGAACCCCTACAGTGACAATAAGAGGACCCTCAAAGGAGAATGTTCCTATTCTATAGGTATCACAGAACAGGATCAATTCTACCTTTTAGAAGAAACAAAAAGAGACACTGGGTGACCTAGAAAGAAGCCGAGATATGTTTCCTCTTGAACAGTTATATTAAATATTTTTCTGTTGCTACATTTATTCTTTTTAATAATTTATTTTTATTTTATGTGTATTGGTGTTTGCCTTTGTGTACTGTATGTCTGTGTGAGGGGGGTTGGATCCCTTGGAACTGACATTACACACAGTCATGAGCTGCCATGTGGGTGCTGGGAATTAAACCTGGTCCTCTGGAAGAGCAGCTAGGGTTCCTAACTGCTGAGCTATCTCTCTAGTCCCCTCTTTTATTATTTGTTTTTATTGCATTTCATTTAAAAGTATATAAAGCTTTGCAAGTCTTCGTGTTACATGC